>JAODUD010000002.1:7467377-7482516 GCA_026784285.1 Stomatorhinus walkeri | reverse complement strand
ATAGTTAGCATTAGCATTTTCCCTATAGAAATGAATGAGCGGTCCCCATAAGGATATGTTTACCCTACACATGTGTGCTTGCATGTGTGTGTGTGTGCAATTTATTTTCTTTTTTCTGTCTCCTTTTGTAACCCCACTGTTGGCATATGTGCAAGGATTCTTGCTGAGCAATCACTCAATAAAAGCATTTTTATGAATCACAAGTGAAATGGTCTTTTTCTCCCATAATTTCAGCAGAGAAGGAATCTTTTCACTACAATGTTTTAAATAAATGTTTTTAAAAAGCTTATTGTGAACATTCCTTTGATTCTAGGGCCAATTAGACTCATTTTCATTAGAATAAACTTTAAATGAAACAATTCTCAACCTAATGTTATATGAGAAATGGAAAGTAAATTACAACCTAGTTACTGAAGACAATTGGTTATTTAAAAATACTATTAAATGAAACCCTGTTGTTTTCTTTAAACCATCAGAATAGTTATGTGAGCAGTTTGCAATAGAATGGTATGTTTTTATAGACATTTTTGAAAATCCTTATGGCTGTATTGCCTGACCATTATAGTATTGCAATGTACTTCTCGTTACGCAGTTATAGATTTATTTTATATATCCAAATATCCATATTGCATGTCAGATACAACGAATGTCTTTTGCATAGGTTGAATGAGCAGTAATTATTGCAGGAAAGCAGGTGCAAGGGTGGAACTATGGAATGTCAATGAAAATGAACGTAATTTATGTGGCAGTAGTAGAACCTGCGGTGCTTCCCACAGCACTGCCTGAATCAGATCACTGCTGTAGTAGAGTATGCAGTGCTTCCCAGAGCACTGCCTGAATCAGATCACTGCTGTAGTAGAGCCTGCAGTGCTTCCCACAGCACTGCCTGAATCAGATCACTGCTGTAGTAGAGCATGCAGTGCTTACCAGAGCACTGCCTGAATCAGATCACTGCTGTTGTAGAGCATGCAGTGCTTCCCACAGCACTGCCTGAATCAGATTACTGCTGTAGTGGAGCCTGCAGTGCTTCCCACAGCACTGCCTGAATCAGATCACTGCATGTCTGTCTGCTAATTCACAGCAATCTTGCATCTTGAAGGCCTTGTTGGCATGGCAGTTTAAGGAACGACTGCAAACCAAAAGCACATTCAAAAGGGACTCTTACAGCATCTATATAATGTGATACGCGTATTACCTCATGCATACCCATCTCTCAGGCCTCTCTGCTGCCCCTGCATTGCGCTGTAAAATGTAGAATGTGTTCAAGAAGCTGAATCATGCTCCGGGAAACAGCTGAAGCTTTTTATGTAATGTGCTGCAACACTGGCAACCGCTTCTATTCAGAGAGAAAGGGTTACATTTCTAAGCGAATGATCACTGATTACATGATGCACACAGCTCCTGCCTGTTTTTCTGTCATGTTGCCTTGTTATTTTCATGCAGTGCTGCTGCTGGCATAACACTTAAAAAAGCAGAAAAAGAGAATCCCAGTTGCATTTCTTTTGCTTTTATTGTGAAATATATCACAACTCAGTCATGTCCACAGGGCAAATCATACATTTATGCAAATGTGCATATTAATTAAAGTTACCCTTCAGGATTTGCTGGTAATTTTAGATATATTTACATTGTATCCTTTCACAGCGATTTTTAATATATAGAAATACTTATTCATATATTGGTTTAATGCCACAAATCCAACTTCAGAAATGCTTGCTTTATGATTGTGAGAAAAAATTAACAGGAATAGCGTTTCAGTAATTATTTTGAGCTGTAGTTCTGTATCGACTCTCCTGGTTGCTATGGTTGCTGAGTACTTGTATGCTGGACTGAGCCTCACAGCAGAGAATGCAAGATCAAGGACCCCAATACAAAAATTTCAAACAGGACCGAGTAATTTAAAATAAAAAGATCCTCTTTAAGGTTTAATATGTTACCTTGAAATAATACAATAATACGCCATCTCCTCTTTATTGAAACACATCAATTTATGTAACTCAATTAGGTTGTTTTTTTTTGTCCATTAGATCATATTGCAACCATGTCAGTAAAGGTTCTTACATCTGGTCATAACAGACTGCCAGTTAAAAGCACACGTGCAATACAATCTTAGGTTTTCTCCGGCATCAGAATAAAAATGTAATATTATGGACTATGAAGAACAGACCGCAATACAGACTACAATATTTCAGCTTTTGAGCATGTGAATACTTCAACCAGCCCCAAATAAAGGTTACAATTTATTTGAATATTTGCAAAAAATTAACATCAATAGTACAAAATACATGGGAAACAAACAGAAATGGGTTGACATTTATATGACATAGATCCATAAAACATAAAACATTTTCCGTAGCTGTTTCTGCAGGGCGGGGTTACACTTAGTTTGGAGTCTATGCCAGGAGGCAGAGGTGAGAGGGCAGGGGGCACCGTGGCTGCCAGACAGTGCTGTACTCACAGACACTAATGAATGCCAATTAAACATGCTTCTAAAACACCTGCTTATTTGTTGGGTGACTTTTTGGATTTGCATGGACTTTCAAGTGTATACAGTAAATAACTGCAAATATATAGTCTTAATATGTTACAGTCACAAGCAAGTCACAATAATGGAATGCAAAAGAAAAGGAATGAATAAGATGTTATTGTGAATCGTGAATATTACAATCACCATAAAATACTTCCTTAAAATTAATAATTCATATTGCACAATTTCTCAAACACTCCAACAAACAATTTTACTTGATTACTTTTTCATTGCTCATTAAGAATTTAGTAAACAGACTCAATTTACTTGAGCAAAAAGCATTTCTGTATAACTAAAGTTTACAAACTTTTGGTCTGACTTAACAAACAACCAGTGGCCTGTTCTACAAAGAGGGGTTACTGGCTTATTGGGGAAACCTGTCAGATTTAAGGTACCACAGTTTACAGTAAATGACCTTCATATTCGTTCACTTACATTTTGCCAAGACTACCTTAAATCGGATAAGTTACCCTGATAAGCCAGTAACCCAGCTTCGTAGTACAGGCCCCAGAGACTTTGCACCACAACACCACTGAGGTTATCCATGGCCTGTCTGCTTAGGCTACCACGTATGCTGTCTTGGTTTTAGTGGTTAGCATTCTACCATTTTGGGCCAAAATTGATACCTGTACAAACTGAATTAGCTATTGGGGTTAGGGGCATTAGGGCACAGAGATTAGGGTGCCGACCAATGCCCCTTGACGGGTGATCAAATGAAGGAAAGAAAGGAATACTTGACAAACGGGGTATTTTACACAGTGACACGCCCTTCAGAACAGCCATCCGCCAATAGCCACCTGCAGACACACGTTCGGGCACCAGGCCTCCCTTCCCCTTCTATATGACGTCTCCCCAGCATTGGTTTCGAGCCCTGAAACGAATGACTCTACTCCCTCCCGATTGGGCCATCACTGATTGCTAGCCTTGGCCCATTGGCTATCGTTGAGGCCAGTGGTGAGGAAAGTAGCTACATGGTGCTGATGAGGCACGATTCTAGGATTTCACCTTGGGGGGGGGGGGGGGGTTACTTTGGGCTCCCCCCCCCATGATTAAATTTCCCAAGAGTAAGAGGGATCCACAAGACAGAGTTTGCTGACCTGGGGGTACAAGATATTTAAAAAAAAATCCGGGACAAATCGCTAAACGGAGGCAAAAAATAGTGTGTAGAACTGCCTATGGTGACGTTCGCCCCCTACTGGGGCACGGCGGCATCCTAGTAGTGACAGCATATCATATTGTCAACTTGCCTTCATACTGTAGTTATATGGGATGCTAGTGTACCTCATATATGACAATTACAACATTTTGAGTTTAATTAAATGTATATGCCATTATGTGGCAAAGTAATGATTGATATGTGGGGTTGTTGCAAAGTGCTTTTCTCTCATTAATGCTATTAGTACTAAATAAGCCAACACAGGGGTTAATTTGTGTTTTGCGATCTAATAGATTCCTAAGAACATTCCGTGACTATATGCTGGTTGTATACATCTAAATCCAGACCATGTTGCTGAATGCAACATGACCTTCTTGTCATTTCATTGAATATTATATCACCACAACACATTTTTCTGACGTTTTTATACTCAGAGGTCACAGTATTTAGTAAGTAATCATAAGTAAAATATTAACCAAAGTTTGGCCATTGGCTCCTGATGCACTCTGGCGTCAAAATAAAATACATTCAGCTGACTGTTCACTGGTTCCTCCTCTTCCCATTCATTAGAAGCAGCAGTGATTTCCTTCTGAAACTTGGAACACATTCTGTTATAGCTGCTCAAGTTACAGTAATTTGAATCATCCAGCTGCATGAATTCCTACGAACTAAAAAAAAAAAAGATCTGATTCAAGGTAAAAAAAAATAGAAGTTCGCTCAGGTAAAACCATTTTGTTATGTATATTGTATCGATTACATTATGTGTTCTGTCTATACCGCTATACTGGTTAGCTATATATTATAATCTATTATAAAAACATCTTACACCACAACGCTCTGTTTCAATATTCACTCAGCCTTTCATTCCTTCAAAATGTGTTCATCACTGAACTTCTTTAATAATTTATTCAGTTCACAGTGCCACTGATGTCATTTATATGTTAATCAGCCTTCAGTAATTACTTCATGTTCCAATGGGGCAATATCAACGGCATGTCTGCCCTTTGTAAACAAGTGAAACAAATAAATGAATGATCATTAAATTACCTGTAAATTAATGCTATCGATAAACAAGAAACAAGATAAACAAGACTTACTGGAAGCATTTCTTGTAGTTTTATTTGTCTGGAAGGTTGTGCATGCAGATCATGATATTTTTTAAATGTATTGAACACTGTTATTGGACAAACAGGAACGGGTCCTATTACTTCACATTGACATAAACAAGCAAAACAATGTAATGATTAACCACTTACTCTCCAGTGAAAAAAACTTACAAATTGATGCAAACTATCATGTATTTAATGCAAATTCCACACGTAACACCCACAGCGCCGCAGCAGTAGACATATGCTATACTTGAAATGGAGCCCTAATGAAATTCATGCATTAGTAATTAGACTTATTGGCTTTTTGGTTTAAATCAGCTGAATCCCAGTGAAATTAGGATGTCATTTCCAGTTACTACATCAGTTTCTGCTCACTGGGGCTGCTCTGACTGTCTTGAGTCTGATGTAAAGGCCGCTTGCATTCCTTTCAATGGGAAAAAAAAAACAGAAAAATAGCACAAAATCAAAGATATATGTATTATTTCATATTGTTTTTCAACTGGCAACAAAACTAAAACAGGTAATACGGTTTTTCAAAGTAAAACGTAAATCAGTGGTATGGTAATGTATTCTCTGGTACACAATGATAATGTAATTTGAGGAAACCTAAATGGAGTTAGGTATGGCTTCCAAGTCATGTCTGAAACGGCAGTTATTTATAGGCACACACAGCTACAGTGCTGTCACGGAGAAACTTCTCTTTTAGTGGTGCGTCTATCCACATTTTTACAAGGATAATGACTATAAAAGAACTTTAAGTGATTCATAAATGGGAGGGGATTTCTACCTTTTTCCTTTCAACTTTTCTCATTTCTAGGGGCTTACTGACAGAATGCTGAAAAGATTAAATGCCTAATGCAATGTGTGCTGTGACAAACATCATCCGAAAAAGCTGTGCTATTTTACAGAGGTGAAGTCATACAATTGAGAAAACATCATCACATGCACTTGTCGTAACTTTACATACGCCCCCATGACTGAGATAAACAAACTGTGCATAAGCGTAATACACCCATAATGTGCGTAATCCATCTGTAAATCCATCACTTTTTTGTTAAAAGATTGTTGTCTCAAGCAGCAGAGTTTCAACCACACAGTTTATAGAAAACAACCATTACAGTATAACTGTTCCAACTGATGGTTTCAAAATATTTGACCATTTCTGATAAATGTAACATTGCCTTATAAATACACAACAAAAACATTTTTTTTCTTATGTGTCGCATGTGCTAATAAATGAAACTTGATTATGTTCTAAAACATACAAAATGGATTTTGATGTTCAAAATTCTTGGGGTTTTGCCCAATATAACTGAAGTACTCCAAAGCACTAGCTACATTTGATCCTGCAAATTGCAATGGCTTCCACTGATAATATTTTACCTCAATAGGAAATTACTTTTTATTTCTGGAAAATTGCAATTTATCACACCCATATTTCAGGCATTTTTGAAAATGCAGCTCTTTAAATTTGTGAAATGAATATGTACAAATGCCAGATTTCATTGATTGAGGGTTGCAACTTAATGCACACTGCAGCAGTGTAGTATGGGTGCAGCTACAGTTCCATGACGTTTGTTATATGAGTATGAAGTTTCCTGTGGTCTGGCAACTGAATGCATGGTTTTCTGTATCATGGCTGCACCATACAAGATTGTTCTCTTCAAATCATCGAATTCGTGCTTAAAATAATATAATACTGTTTTTTTTTCACTTTTCACTGTTTTTATACATGTCTGATTTGCTTATATACATGTCTGATTTGCCCTGACTATTTGTTTCAATTATATAATTCGTTTAGCATTTAATGCTAGCATTCCTCACATAACATTTAATATTCTTTGTGCTTATTAATCAGATACTTTTATCAAAAGCGACACATAACTGAGAAGGCTGAGTCATGCATGCCCTGACACAGTCAAGGACAAGGGTCCTTGCATGAGGTGCAAACAATGGTGAAAACACTGTCTGCCATTGGATTTGGACTGTGGACCTTCTGACCGTGCACATAGAGTCCTAACCTGCAGAGCCTTATAGAGCCACACACTACCCTGCATTTCCTGTACGATAATATTTTTAAGATTACATGTTATTCCGGACTATATTACACTCTCCTAAAAATATTCCAATGTTTTTGATGAGTGCTCTGTGAACATTTTTACATGTCTACTATTGCAGATAGTATATAGCAATCATGTTCTGTGCTCTGCAGTTTGGAATAATTGAATTTGTCTGGCACGGATGTACGACCTACACTAGTTAGTGTATTATATTCTTTCCTCTGAGTTACTTTGCTGTAGTGCATAATGCTCATATGACCAGAAGTGGATATTTCAGGTCCAGAAAGTAACAATCCTGAGCAAAATTTTGTTACAACAAATCAGTGGAGTATAAAGAGTCACAGTTATAAAGTACTGAATTAGTTGGTTGAAACAAAATCTTGGTCTGGATTTTTACTCTCTGGACTGAACTATCCAGCTCTGCATAGGACCAAGATCCTTTAACTATTTATTTTGGAGATGAAAGTCTGGTGTTCTGAGAACTATGCTTTTTAAGTATATGTCTGTTAGATACTTGAGTTGTATTAAGTATATACTATATGTTTAATATGTTATTAGTTAAGAACAGGTGGACAGATGTTTCAAATGTTCAAATGGTTGGTTTAGAATATTGGTTCTCAATCCTGTTTCTGGCACCCCCATCACGTTTTCATTCTAACCCTACCTTAATCAGGCTTACTATATATGGTCCTTAATAGGTTAACAATTAATGTTGCAGGTTGAATGCAATGTTGGTTGGGGGGCAAGAACAGGACTGAAAACAATTGGTTTGGAAACTGCATCAGTTCATCTTCAGAAAACCAAGTACTGAGACATACATTAGACATTATTTTTTTTTACCAATGTTGAAACTGGGGTTGAGCATTTCTGTATTAATCAGAATTATTCTGAGAAAAGTATTTGGCGGTCAGCATCATTCTTGGGAACGGTTACACACGAGGAGTCTAATTGCAGCAAAATGGGACTGAGACTATGGCACAGCCTGCATATGTTTACCCATATCTTCTGAATAAATGCCCCCCCCCACCCCCAGGGTGTCTACCTCTTGTCTCCTATGCCATGTGCCAATAGGTGGCGACAATGATGCCAAAATGCAGCACCTCCCTGATGGACTCATTCACCAAGTAGCCCCAACAACCCCCCACCAAGACGGCTGGTGCCATCGACTGAGCCATACCTGCAGGACAAGCCCATCCTCACTGAGCAATTACTGGCTAGAGAGCTAATGTATCCACCAGGGCGAACCTGTTCATTCCACTATCTTGCATGGTGCAAATCCAGGACCACCTTCTGTCAGCTCTGCTGGGAATGGAAGCTCTAATACCCTAACCGGGTTCCCAGACTGGGCTCCCTACCCCTATCCTGTATACATGGGTGTACATGTTACGTCCAGTGTGGGAGTAGCTTCTTGGGATCTTCTCTGATCTACTAGTACCCCTACTACTGGAGACTAGACTGGTTTCAAGGCCTCCTGCAATCCTACCACCCAAAGTGACCATGCAGCTCCAAAAAGTGCCAACTGGGATTTGAGGATCACTGCTTGGAAAGTCAAAGCCAACCAGACTTTCCCTCACAATGTCACAAAGATCCCAGTACAGGCCTTCCTGGGACTGGCCACTGCCCAGTTTGCTTTGTAGCCTTTTGGATCTCACCTTCCAGTGGTTTAAAAAGTCCCATACTACTGAATCAGTGTTCCACACCCCCAACTTTGAGTTGTAATTCTGGTTCTACACCGAGGCCCCAGAGGTTTCTTACATAACTTTTGAGGAACCAGTTTCCTCCTAGAATCTCACCCCCGGTGAACAGTGGGATGATGCTGTGAAGCGGGAGGCCCTGACCATCAAGTGGGCCATCCATGAGTTAAGGTATTGCCTCCTTGCGTGGCTCTTCACCCTTGATACAGACCACACACACGCCTGCAGTGGATCGACATGTGTGACTCATTCACCCAGTTGCCCTCAATTTAGTGCAACACAGAGCCTTTTCAGCCCATATGAATGAAGATTGGCCTTTCCCACATCCACTGCCTCTGTGTCCTGCTTGCAGGTGTCCCATCTCCCTCTCAGCCTTGAGCAGCCTCCTCAGCGGCCCAGTGCTGCGTGTTGTGTCAGTCTAGCAGGAAATCTCCCGCAGGAGGTGATCAGGACTATGAAGGCTGGCAATAAGTGCAGTGACCTTGTGATCCACCATTTTCAAATAAACGGGTGAAAGATTAGCGAGCAAAAATGGAAGGTTCAGGTCTAGAAAGTAAAAATCCAGGTGAAGATTTTGTTTCAATTAATCAGTAGAGTACTCTTTATACTCAATTAACTTGAGACTCTTTATTCTCAACTGGTTGGTTGAAGCAAAATCTTGGTATGTATTTAAACTTTCTGAACCTACTCTTTCCACCTCTGTTACTGAATAAGCTACCAAGACCCTGAGAAAGGCAAAAGAGCACAAGAAAGGTGCGCTCAATAAATTATGGTGTCATTTATTTGACGCACTTCATCATTTATATCCTTGGTGACCTCAAACTCAAGAATATGACTGTTGCACAGTTGATTCATAATCTAAGGCATGACTTGCAAATATTGTGGTCCCACTCTTTTGCTGGAAACCAGTATGGGAAAAGTAGTATGCCAGATGTGAGCCCCGAAATTGAAAATATACACTTTCTTTCAAAAAAAGTTTCTAATCCAAAACCTCTCAGTTCTCCAGATGTATTCGGATTCATGCTAGATGCAGGAGCAAGGCCTTCTGTGATCTTTATCAAAAGGTTATGCACCCCGCAGACGCTTTCTGGTGGAACAGAAGTTAAAATATTAACTTGGCAGTTCAGGACTGGTAGAAGGTGCCCTGCTGCCATGTCCTTCAGTGAAGTTCTGAAAGCCATATGTATGTGAGTATATAGTGTGTGTGTAGGTGTGTGTGTGTGTATATATATATATATATATATATATATATATGCATCCTTCACCTGTGTCCACCCATTCATTTATGTCCTTTTATTGCTGTTGTACACTAAAGAGAACATGCTGTGAAATTAGAAATAAAAATAAATTTGAAAAAATCTAAATTGGAAGATGTCTTATTTCCTCCAAAGACAAAAAAAACTAAAACTGAAGGACACTTTTTTCCTTGGGTCTCAGGAGGATATGTAGAAAAATCCAAAGAGAGAGCTAAGATACTTTATTAAACCAATTAACCTGACATTTTATGGCAATCACATTTTCTCATAACTAAGCTGAATATAATTGTAAATGACGTGTATGTCTACCACTGAAATGGTTTAAATATGAAAAAAGCAACTGTATTTGCTGGGTTAAATCAATCCATATGAATTTCTAGTATGAATACTTAATTTTACAAGAATTGTCCCGAAATGAACACAAGCACATATAGAGCAACCATTCCACAAACAAATGTCACATGGGATACTTCACATTTTTTGTATTTGTATTAGATTTTGCAATTATAATATAAATGACGTTTCTGTTTACCAACAGATGCAAGGCTTGACCTCTTACTGACATTTGATGGAGGATGAGACTGCTTGCGTTCGGTGGGGGGGTGTCATGGAGGGGACATATAACATCACCCTAACGAATAAGAACATTTAAAACTGAGTGCCTCCCCCCAACACAAGCAGATTAGGTTCTGCCTCTGTGCTCAGAGATCTGTGTGAGCTGCACTGCATCCAGAAAACTCAGCACCAAGGTTGCAGTGTTATTGTATTTATGTTACAATCATTATTAAAGCTCAGAAAAGCATCCGTGACCTAAGCTGCTTCCGTCACTCCCCCTCTCCTGCCTTACGTGCGATCCGGGGAAATGCTGTTATATGCAGGTCATTCTTTTACCAACAAGGAAGATAAAGAAAGCACATCCACCCATGCTTGGGTGGCCTAGATTTGGCACAATAATGTAGTTAAAGTGAGCAAAATGAATCCTAAATTAGTTTTGCAGTGAATCATGTATATCAGCGCACATGGGGGTATTCATGAAATTGCATTTTGTGCATTCTCTGTTTGAAATGGTGTTTCAAACAAAACTATCTCCCTTAATTACAGATGATGCAAGGAGATCAATAAAAAGTATCCATTATTATTATCAACAATGGCAATATAATAATAATAATAATAATAATAAAAATAATAATAATAATAATAATAATAATAATAATAAAACTACCATGGCATACATATAATTCATTTTCCCGTTTGTCAGGATAAAGACATTCTAATGAAATTTAAATATATATATTGCGATGAAATTTACATACACAACATACACCTTAACACATTGATTCAAATGAACGTATTAATGTCTACCTAGTAAATATTTATTTAAGCTCCATACGCAGCCTCACCTCAGCCACGCAGAGCAGATGTTCCTCTTCTGTCCTTGCAGTCCCTGTTGTGGCAGAGTGTTCTTTCAAATAGTAGGCGATTGGTTTTAACACACTGCACAAAAATAAAGTGAGTCAAACAAATGATACCATAATTTATAGGGAGCACAAAGGCCTATCCAAATGGCAGGTCATCTCACAGGACGCACTCTGAATAATGTAGATGTTGTGTGCTGGTCAACACTTGCTGCTTATCAAGTAAGAGTCAGAAATCCAGAGGTATTTCTCAGTGCCGCTTTATAACAGCCACGCAGTGCAGGCACAAGAAACATTACTTAATTATATTTTTTTCTAACGCCGCTATGCTTACTCTGCAGCATAACAGAAAGTGAATTCTAAAATAAAAAGCATAATTTTGATGATCCTACGACAAACTGCAGAACAGCAGCATGAAGGCTCAGCAAATATGTTGCTGCCTTTGGGGCTGAAGGTTTTAAATTGTCCCAGGTGTTGCTTGTGTGTGCAGATATTCTTCCTTTGCATTTTATCACCTGCTTTAGTAGTGAAAGGTTGACTGTAATATTACCTCTATTCTGTCTGTAAATTCTCATTCATGAACTAATATCTGCTCTACAGGGTATCAAGCCATGCATATTATGGCTTATGTGGATAAGGTCCTGATCAGTACACCTATAGTAATAAAGGTGGTAGATATAACAGTATAATATAAGTACTATGGGTGACTCATTGAAGGGCCACTGAAAGTCAGGTCAGCATCTAAAATAATATCCAAACAAAGCATTCTTGGTGCCGGAACAATACTTAATACGCCTGATGTCTTAATGCTACATCATCGCTTGAATAAAGAGAAATACCATGTTTTTTTTATTATTTTATTTTACGGGACAAAGAGTACAGAAATAGACATGTACACACACAAACGAAGGCAAAGGGGTTAATCTGTGCTTCCAGTCTTAGTGTACACCCCCCAGGGATGTCTGGGAACTGGCTGCTCCTAGGAGACACAGAGGGGGAACTGTGCAACGGAACAGAAATCCCAATCGACAGTGTAACTAGATTGGTATTGGTGGCTTTCACAGTACACTGAAGATCACGCGCATTCATGTGTGTAAAGCAAGAAAACCATGCAGTAGCAAATTAGGGAAAATATAATTTAAGAATCCCCCCCCCCCTCTCTCTCTCTATGTGTGTGTGTGTGGTGTGTGTGTGTATATATATATATATATATATATATATATATACACACACACACACGCACACACACACACAAGAGAATGGTCAAGCTACCCAGTGGAACTTCCTAACAGGACAATAAGCACAATGTTCTGCCAGTATTTATCTACTGTTTGGAAAGTGCACCGTATTTCACAACAAGGACCACCAGCTCTTATTGGACAAGATCTTCCTGCACCTGGGTCTAACTGCCTTATCAGTGCGGACTTGGCAGAGGTCCGCACTGAACCACTTCCTGCATGTAGAAGGACACAGATTTAAAAGACTAATATTATGTTAACAAGTACTGCTGAGCAGAAATCAGTGTAATATATGCATGTTCCTTGTGCATTGGAACCAAGGGACATTACTATATTTCATAAAGATTTTTAGTTTATACTGCAGTACAGCTTATTAATAATGTGGAGGGAAAACATGGATATCTAAAGACACAATGAATAATAATAATAATAATAATAATAATAATAATATGCCACATGCATTATACCATGCACTGACAAGCCTACATAATCTTCTACATTTAATATTATCCTGAGATCAGCTGCCTAATTTTGTGTGTGTCACCCTCACGCTGCAAAACAACCTGACCCATCAAGGCATGGACTCCACAAGATCTCTGAAGGTCTCTTGTGGTATCTGGCAACAAGATATTAGCAGTGGATCCTTTAAGTCCATTTTGTCGGATTGAGATTTGGAGGATTTGGAGGCCTTGAACTCTTTTTCATGTTCCTCAAACCATTCCTAAACAATTTTTGCAGTGTGGCAGGGTGCATTACCCTGCTGAAAGAGACCACTGCTATCGCAGAACACCGCTGCCATGAAAGGTTGTACCTAGTCTGCAATAATGATTAGGTAGGTGCTGCGCATCAAAGTAACATCCAGATGAACTCCAGGACTATAGTTGTCCCAGCAGGACATCGCCCAGAGCACCTTCCTCCCATAGTGCATCCGATACCATGCCCTCCCCAAATAACGTACCTGGCCGTCCACATGATGTAACAGAAAATGTGACTCGTCAGACCTTGTTCTATTGGTCCATGGTCCAGTTTTGATGTCCACGTGCCCATTGTAGGCACTTTTGGGGGTGGACAGCAGTGAGCATGAACACCATGACCGGTCTGCGGCTGCGCAGCCCCACATACGGCAAACTGTAATGCACTGTGCATCCCACCTTTCCAGAAACACCGTACAAGACGAGCTGTGTTGGAGATGCTCTGACCCAGTCGTCTAGCCGTCACAATTTGGCCCCTGTCAAAGTCACTCCGATCCTCACACCTTGCCCATTTTTCCTGCTTCCAACACATCAAGAACTGAATGTTCACTTGCCTAATATGAAATGACACCCTTCACAAGTGCCACTGTAATGAGATAATCAGGGTTATTCACTTCACTTGTCAGTGGTTTTAACACTGGAAAGACTGCTGACTGGTTATACCTAGAACGACTGTGTGGGTCAATTGACCCAGTCAGTCTTTCTAGGTATATACTGCTGTAAAATACAAATTTCACCAGCAACTTCATTTGTGTTACCATGTTCTGTTCAAGAATGATAAAAAAATAAAAGTCAGATTTTTTCAGATTTTTGTAGCAAGAACTTTCTAGTGTTAATGTTATGGATGATTGATATTTGTGCATATATATACTTAATACGGAGAAAGTATTGGGACACTTGGCCATTACACATACCAAAAATTTTATGACATCTTATTCTGAATCCATAACGGTCGATATCCATATCTATAAGGTCCCCCTCTGCAGCTATATCAGGCATTCCACAAGATTTTGGAGTGTGTCTGTGGAAATTTTGTTCATTCACCCAGAAGAGCCTTTGTGGGGTCAGGTACTGATGTTGGACATGAAGGCCAGGCTCACAATCTCAGTTCTAGTTCACCCCAAAGGTGCTTGATGGGGTTGAGGTCAGGGCTCTGTGTGGGCCAGTCTGGTTCTTCCACACCAACGTCACCCAAGCATGTCTTTATGGACCTTGCTTTGCGCACTGGTGCACAGCCATGCTGAATCACTAAGCGATCCCTTCGCTGAAACCAAGGGGCCCAGCCCAACCCCTGAAAAACACCCCATACCAGTGTTCCTCCTCCGCCTAACTTTACAGTCGGCACAGTGCAGTCAGGCAGGTAACATTCTCCTGGCATCTTCCAAACCCAGACTCCACCATCACCACTCCATCTGATGCTTGGCATTGCCTTGGTGATGTGAGTCCTGCATGCAGCTGCTCAGCCATAGAACCCCTTTCCATGAAGCTCCCGGCACACGGGTTTTTGTTGGGGTTAATGCCAGAGGAGATCTGGAACTCTGCAGTAATCCAGTTAACAGAGCACTGGCGACTTTTACACACTGAGTGCCTCCGCACTCGGAGACCCGCTCTGCTACTTTACATGGTCTGCCACTCTGTGGCTGAGTTGTTGTTGGTCCTAAATGCTTCCACTTTGCAATACTTGCAAAAACACCACTTGCAGTTGACCATGGAATATCTAGCAGGGAAGAAATTTCACAAACAGACTTATTGCAAAGGTGGCATCCTATGACTGCACCACGCTTGAATTCACTGAGCTCTTCAGAATGACCATTTCACAAATGTTTGTAAACCTGACTGCATGGCGAGGTGCTTGATTTTATACACCTGTGTCTGAATGAAACATCTGAAATCAATAATTAAGAGATGTTTTCCAATACAACACACCCACCC
>JAODUD010000002.1:7424653-7435367 GCA_026784285.1 Stomatorhinus walkeri | reverse complement strand
TATATAACAACAACAGTATAAAGAGTCACTGTCTGGAGTATTAATCTGACTACTTAAAACAAAATCTTTGTCTTGGTCTGGATTTTTACTTTCTGGACCTGAACTATTAGGCATCTAATAAAGTTTAACAGATACATAGTAAGAAAAGTGGAGTTTCAAACATTAGATCACATTAGTGTGATAACTCAAAAAGTATTAGACATATATTTTTATTGTATGAGTGACAAGTTGGAATTGCTCAAATTTTGAGACAGACTGCCTCAAAACTGAAGCATCCTCACATAGTGATAGTAAGGGAAGCCTCAGATGCTTCATAATTTCAGCGTGATATAACTCAAAAATACATTTTTGGAACTTTGCACGTTGTGCTGGTGAAGATCTGAACCTTTTTCAAATTTCGATACAAATTGCCCTAAAACTGGCATCAAAGAAATGAGTAATCGAAGAAGGTGCTTGATCTTGTGAACAGAATAACTTGATCATATCTTCGATGGATCTTATTACCATTTTGAAAAAAACATTGCATTAACAAAAATCTATGCTTGATACACCTGAAACAAATTGCTTTCAAACTGAAGCAGCAGCAGATGGAAAGGGAGGGACAGAAGACAGCTATCTAAAACATCTAAATATATTCCATAGATTATTTTCAAACTTCCCAGGAACATTGTACAGATCAGTGTTTCTCAAACTGTGTAGCGCGAGATGATTTTTTTTTAATATTCTAAAATAGCACTTTTTTTTTTTTTTTTTTAAATCGCCAGCCCCCCTGCACAGCCAATTTTATTGGTAGCTGTCCGCTCAGTGAAATTTATTTTGGGGGATTTTATTAAAATTAGCCTTGTATTAAAGTTTTTTTTTTCCAGACAAGTGAGGAAAGTGTGTCAGGTGGGCTTGGCTGGTATTATGGTAGTATTTTTATTGCACTCTGGTATAACCCCTAGTTAGGCCGTATAAAAAAATTAAATACCACCCAAGCCAACAGTTGGGGGCACGGAGATAAAAACCGGGGAGTGTGGGAAGAGTAATGGTTCGACAGGGAAGAGGGTGCGACAGAGCCATCCAGGGAACATATTTCTGTTTTTGTTGTTTGTATGACTGCTTATCTTAACTAGTGTAGCATAATAAGAAATATGTTTATTTCCAAGGCTTAAATTCCAATATAACTTTGTTTGCCAATGTTTACATTACACAAAATTGGGATCTGGTACATTATACAGATTTTCTTTACCCCTCACTGTGCCTGTGGGATAGTTCACCTGCCAGCTGACTGAACATTGTTTTTGTGCAGTCTAAAACAATCCAGGCAACAGTAAAATGTGTCTGTGTGTTCGCCTGTTTGACATTACGTGGTTGTTAATGTCAGTGACACACGGGTGTCTTACTGTTAAATCACAGAAAATCTTGGTCATAGTGCAAATAAACTAGAACAATTTAGATGTATGAAGAATATACATGACTTTTTAAGACAGACATGAATATATATCTGCAAATTGGCATGTTAAAAAAATAGGTGTATTATCAGAATTACATACCACGACTAGGACTCAGTGCATTCAGGCAAAAACACATTGATTGGCTGTCACATCTCCAGGTGATCCATCCAGTAATTCTATAAATTGCAGAGGTTGGGAGTATGGTAGGAGTAGGATTAGATGGGGGAGGAGTGATGTGACTGTCCGGGGGAATTCCTCTTTTGGGGGATTCCTTATTTCATTGTTCCGCTATCATTTTTCTAGTTATTTAATATTCCATTCTTATTCTCAGAAAAATACAAATAATTTCATCTGAAATGTTTACTTTAGTGAACAATTTAACTCTGACTCACTGAACGACTGCTCTTAAGATGTTGAATAAACATGTTTTTGTCTTTTACCCTTATTAATCAAATGTCGATACGTCCTGCCATCCGGGCACTATTCCACAATGTATCAGATTTAATTTCACTATCCAGCTTCAGGTAAAATGTATTAGTATCACAAATGGGATCACTAACACTGGATTGTTAACAGAATATGTAGGAGTGTTTAAAAAGTTCATCTCAGTGGGTTGGTTTTTTCCATGTCTTCTGGAAATTAGACCACTGTTACATTAACTAGCTGATTTTCCTTTCCTTCCACGTATTTTCATATATTCTTAGGGTAAGAAACAGATGTCTGCTTCACTGCCTTAATTTGTAGTTTTGATATAATACAACTTTTGGCTGATGTCTTTTTGACACCCAGTGGAAGCAGGCCAATTGCTTGTGAAATGAACTGGACCTCTGACCTCCTAGAGGCAATAGCAGGGATGTTGGCATAATTGGACAATAATATGAACAGTTTTCCCACATCGTCTTCAGGGGGCGCTATCATGGAGCACTTTTAACCACCTGCTCATTACACTACGGCCCACCTCCTGCCGGCATGCCACTCCACCTTCCACAGCTAATACACGTCAGTAAGCATCCTGTCTAGTTAGACCAAGTCTACTATTATCTGTTCTCTCTTATGACTGCACATATGCCATTGCTATTTTATTATTCCTTTATTTAAATATTTATTTCTGTAGCATCACAATGTTCTCTCAGGATATCTTATTGCCATTCTATTACTTTTTAAAATTTGCTTGCACTGTGTGCGCTGTCCTTGCCTCTTGTCTGTTTGGCACTATATGTGTTCGTTTGTGCAGCATGTTCTTGCTACTGTTTGCAGCAGAATTTCCAAGAAGGATCACGTCCATCTTAATCATACCACTGATTTTTAAATAGATGAATATCAGATATAATATGCAAGTAGATATACTAACCAAACAGACCAATTAACACAAAACATTAGCAAACCAGGATAATTATGTTCAATAGATTCCATCTTTATATTAAGAACAATGAGTGCAGTGATAAAATAAGCCTTAACACCGTAACATCCATGTTATTCAAGACACCCCTGCAAGAGCTGTTATGACATGCTGAGATACCACATGATTTCTGGGATTTTTGCTTTTAAATGATAAATGTTAAAAGAAAGAAAGCTAGAAAGTTTTTGTAACACAACATAAAATGTACGTGGTATTCTGTGACAATATAGTGTCCCCTTCACATTTGCAAGGTTTATGGACAGAAGATCCTCAAAAATGTGAAAATTCACGAATAAGTGGCCTGCTCAGGCATCCCTAACCTCAACCCACAACAGTCTGCAACCCGAGCGATATGTCTCTTTATTATCAATTTCTAACTAAACAGTACTGTACATTTGTGTGTCAAATTACTACCTCATTTCCTATCTAGACCTTTATATACAGTATAACCAGGGATAGACATAACTGGTACGCAAGTACGCATTCACCTTTGAAAGCCATACGTGACAATCGATTGTTTGTAAAAGTGCAAATGCGTACTTATATGCGTTTGTGCTGCTATGACTAATGTATTTTAACCTGTATACCGCAAATGAAGTAGAGCTAGCATATAAAGATAAAAATGCATTATATATTGTTTCATATCAGCGCAAATGCACATAAAATAAGTACGGATTTACACTTTTATTTTTAAAGGTGAATGCATACTTGGGTACATTTATATCCATTCCTGTATTATATACAAACCATGTAAATTATGCCCCTGCATGTATGAAGATACTACTGTACAGTGGGAGCACATTTTGGACCCATTATTAAAAATTCAAAATTAACCAAACTGAAAAGCGTACAAGTTATTGTGAGAAATGTGAGATTCCATGGTAAAGATAGCTAAAACAGGGGTGTGGCTGGTTGCTGAGACAAAGATGCATGGTGCGTCCAAGCCAAGACTCCCATTATTAAATTAAAGATGCACTTAAATATCTAATATTATGCATAACTAATATAAAAAATATGATTATGTGAAACATTCAGCATTGTGTTTAGCCTACACGTTGACTCCGTTTCTGTAATCTTTCAGCAAGCTCCAAAAATATCTGATTTATTCACGGCCAGCTCACAGATAACCAAAATCACGAATGTCAAATTCGCAAATGTGAAGGGGGTACAACATCCTTACTTAATTCTCCCTGAAAAGTCCTTGGTTATACAGTACACCCCCCCCCAGTATCCACTGTTTGTTATCCGTAGTTCACTATGGTCGAAAAATATATAAAATGTGAACCATTTTTTTTGCCATTGTTCTTTTATCCTTTGAGGGATATAAAAAGTAAAGTACGATTTGCATTGCTGTCATCCCTCAATACATTACATTTTTTCACTAATCAGTTACCTCTTGAGAATTAGGTTAAAATGTCAGAATCTCATTTGACGGAGTACACAACTCCTAAAGTACTGTATAACAATGTGTAATGTTACTGTGTTTAATGTTGACAAATTATGCACAATAAGACTATCAATTAACCTTTGCCATACACATGTACATGAAAATCATGTTATGTATGGGACGCACAGACTGTGTTGCCATTTCGTGCGCTTTCGACTATTTGTGGTCCAGCAACATCACCTACGGATACCGCGGAACTACTTTATACTGCGTGTAAAATTAGGTGGGATGATTTAGAAAACAATGGACACAATTAAAATATCAAAAAGGTGAAAAATACACACACAAAAACCGCCATATTAAAACCGTGTCACTCTGACACACATCAACTAAATCCATACAATAGGTAATAGAAACAAGCTCCTTACAGTTAATGTGCCATTACAGCACTGAGAATAGGGCCTAACTTGGATTGGGATGCAGCGCTTGGCTAACATGCCATATATTAGTGAACTATTTGCAATTGAGTGAATATCAGCAGTAATTTGCTGTAGCTAAAACTGTCACTGTTCATGCAATAATACATTATTCGCAAGGTGTTAAAATCTTCATAAATAACCATTATATTCACTACCTAATCCTCAACTTAAATCATGTTGATACAGATGCTTGTTTTTGCAACAAGAATAGTATCAATATACTGAACAGTAATTCAGAATTTAGAAACTAAAATTTGAGACAGCATTCTATCAGTTAAAATTGAGTAAATTATATTTGTAAAAAATGCATCTCAATACAATTTTATGCACCCTTTTCACAATCAAGACCACAAAACTGCACAATATTGACACCCACAATACAAATAGGCTCTCGGAACCATTTCAGAGCACACTGGTAATACCATCGGGCATCAATGCCACTTAAGATATTTTATTAAATGGGGAAACAGTCAGCAACCAAAATCACCACAATTCCACCTCAAATTTACCATGATATAATTTAAAATAAAATGGGCACTTGATTTCTAGTTAAAAGTATTTTCTGTAGTTCATCTCATCGTTGTAGTAGGTAACGCAGGCCAAGAAATTCAGCCTGCTGAAGGAAAGATATAGTAATGTGTAGCTTTCGTACCTCGTAAGACATCACCCTTAAGTCCATTTACAGGTCATTGCAAAAAGTCAAATCAGGCCTAAATTCACCCCAATTCAGCTGCCATCAAACACTGAATTGAAAATTGACTGGAATATACCACAGATGTCCTTAATCAGAAATACAAAGCTTGTAATGTCTTGCTGTGTTGAAAAAAAGTACAAGGGAAAGGAGAAAAATCAATGGCAAGCAGAAATACTTAGGAAAAAGGACTCTGATGCTTACCCTTCAATGCAGAAGCATTTCATTTTCACTGGGAACCAGAACTGGACAAGCAGTTTTGGAAGACTGATGGATATTGCAGTCATTTTAAATAGTTTGCAAGCTCTAGTCAGTTCTCCTTTCACCACACAACTGAGTGAACCAACATTAAGTACATTGCAGTAGCATTGTTGGAAATCTCGTGTACTTAAGAGTTCATACGCGTTAGCCCATCTCCGCTAATAGAAAACATTCCAGCAAAGTGGCCCTGGAGCTTCAGCTATACAACTGGGAATTTGGCTGAAGATATTTTTTGTAAGGCTGTCTTGACAACACCCCAGATCCAGTGTATGTCTAAGGGCAACTATGTCAGACCCCCTGCAGTGTGTTTCCTGGGGTTTCAAAAATTGTAACAGAATGAATTTCTTGTAATACCAATGCTGCAGAAAAAACCACCACTGGACAATCAGATGATGCAGTCCATTCACCCGTCTCTGAATATTTGCAGGAATGCTGAAAATTCATTTCCTGTCTGATACAAGGCTTAACTCTTTCAAGGCAAACATTCCTTTGTTTCTTCTAAGACCAAACAATGTAACTAAAAAATCTTATGCAGTCAACATGAATGGTTCATGGCAACAGGAATACACGTGATGTGGCAGATGTCAACGTCAAACGTGATTTTTGTTCACTTGTGTACAGCCAATGTATATTCAACAAAATCAACCTATTTATTGTCTTTAACCCCCCCACCCAATTTACTCTCATCCCTTGTTTAGCAAAATGTACAACACACCTACATATGTTAGACATTTATTAGGAAAAAGTGACCTGTTAACAGATCCATATAAAGCAGAAAACTGTTACATAAAACATATGGAAGTCAGAATCATTTAATTTCCCGTGGTCCTGAAAGACACCTGCAGATAGTCAGAAACAAGGAAATGAATTCCAGAAAGTTCCATGCAGTAGATTAAGAAAATGTCCCATCCACATACACGTCATTCATAAATATTCATGTGGTGGAATCCACAAAACCTACAATGTGAACTTCTTGTTCACCCATTGCCTAAGATTTCATTTCCCCTTACTGTAAATGTTTGCAAGCATACTGGCTATATTGCACATTTTACTATTCCGACTCAAGGCTTGGAGATCATAATTAGCTGGAATCACAAGCTACACATTTTATTCCACTATGTAAATAAAAAATACCACAAATCAAGATAAAGCAAGGTATTTAAAAAATAAAATAAAACAATTTCACTACAGACACAGGATAAATTGATTTGCAAGGAAAAAATGGCCAGTCAAGTCCAGCTATGTTTGACTGGCTTGAAACCATTGACTAGATTAACTATACTTGGAGAGAAGCATTACTACAGTCAGTATTGAGAGAATTGTCATTTCCTTTTCAAACTCAGTTAAAACCATCGAATGGCAAGTTTAAGGCACACCATCTTAGCACTGAACAGGTTTTCAAACTTTTCCAATGAGGATTTATGATCTAACCTTGAAATCAGCCACATGAACACACACCGGGATGAAGGTGAAACTGTTACCAAAGGGTTTTAAAAAAAAAAAACATTTTACATGTTCAGTTGACCACATCAGAAACTGACTTAGATATACTATTACTCAATTATAAACCAAACTATACTACATATACATTTGTTTACATTCAGCATAATCAGTAACTTACTGTGGGGGGATTATTGATTCCAAACTTAAGGATCAAGGAACAATTGATTTATTGAGGAGCTTTAATTGATAACATGCAGAAACCGAAAAGGAACCAGAACATGTCAAATGGGGTGCGTGTGTTACACCAATCGCAGCTGGAAAGGCCAGTGACTGCAAGATGCCCCGAACGGAAACCAGTGCCCAGAGCCATTCAGACAGCCAGGGTGAATGCCCAGCTTCATCGGGCTGCTAAATATTCAAGAATGCGTTTGTGGAGGGATCATACGAAACCGAAAGCCCAATTGACAGCAGTAAATTTGTCTGTCATTCTATAACGATTAGTTTTTTTTTTTTTTTTTTTTTAAATACTATACTGACAATTTTCCACATGGGGGGATTAAAACAGAGGGGAAAATGCTTGTTAGAGACTCTGGGGACAGGCTGTTATGTGACTAATAGTCCTAAAGGTTCTTAACACGCTGATACATTAAAATGAAATCAATACAGGAAAAAAAAAAATCACACCTGTCAGAGATTGCAATCTCACTACGTGGTACTACAAAGAAAATGTTATAGCTGAACTTTATTTGCATACGAAAACTTTGGATTTCAGATTTAAACCAAAATGATCCCCATTCCCTCTAAAAGCATTACCAAGTTAGCCATTCATCAGTAAGTACTGCAAAGGATTATAAAGGAATCAAGGCAGGTCAGTCTATATGCACAAAATTAACTGCTATGTAGGCAAGGCATCTTGTGAGGGAGCATGAGTAAAGCAGCTTAAAAAAAAAAAACCTTTATAAAATACACAGAAGAACCAAAGTAAATAAAACATGAAATACTAAATTTTAACAAAATTGTATGGGAATTAAATTCAGAAGACAACCCATTCCTTTTAGTGTTCACAAAATTGAAAAATTCCTTTTTAAAGTACAGTCATCTAAAGGCTGTGCAACTTGGTAAATTGCCTTCTGAGGCACAATGCTCCTGCAAGACTACAAGGCCCCAACTAGATTCAAAAGCATAAATCAATATTTTACGCGCATCATATCCTGTCAGCAATTTCTCCATTGATACATACTTGGAGGAAGAGGATTCTTAGATACTATCCATAGCTTTGAATTCGCTCAAGACTTGCAGAGGGTTTACATGCTTCTTCTGGGAGGATCTCTTCACCTTGGTTTGGCCGTCATCATGCTTCTCACGTTTGACTAGGGGCTTCTTCTCTGGGGCTTTCATCTTCCACGAGATGGCAGGCATGTTGAGTGACTGCATTCCCCCGACCTTTTGGTACTTGGTGGAAGCTACATATGACGCCTTTACTGTAGAGACGACGGTGTTCATCAAGTTCTTTGCGGCTTGAATGAGGGACATAGCGCTGTCCACCTGAAACGGAACCAAAGCGATATATGTAAACCATTCTGACCGCAAACCTGGATCAAAATCTGAAAAAAAAGGATTATAAAATTGATACAGCTGGGAAATGACCAACAAAGATTATGAAAAGTCAAACACACAACATCTTAACAGCAGATCACTGAATCAATGACATCTGATCATCAGATGTTAATATACCTATGCATCTATGAGGATAATTCATTATATAGCACACATGTATCAACAAAAGGAAAACAGCACTGTGGTTTTATGAACCGCACCTGAACAAATCTAAATTATGTAAAATAAGAAAAACATGTTTTTATATCTTCTGGAAAGATATTTGTATTCTCAAAGTCAGAGATACAATGAAACTTATTACCATATAACCTAAATAGGCTTTAAGAATGTGGAGTTTTAAAGGAACACTGGTTTGGCAAAGTGTTTAAGAGATATCCCTTTAAACACTGTACCCAAGGGGGGAGAATGCATTTAGATCTAAAAGCACACAGTAAATGGTTCAAAAACACTGTCGCAAAACGGAAACATCTGATACACAATTTGAAAATGTGAATTGCTATTATAGTGACATAAGCAATACATCAATGCACCTAAAGTTTTCATTTAAAGACGTTTTAACATTTCATAAAGCATATGAGTTTAACTAGACAGACAACCTCTAAAAAAACAGCATGTTTGTCAAATTTTATATCTCAGAGTCCATGAGATGTATACAAATAAGGCAGTGTAAGGATTTCATGAAAATCTGCATGACAGGATGGTAAACTACCCCATTTTTTACCATTGGTCCATTTGGATGTGATCATTTCATGAAGATAAGCAGAGGAACAGGTACTTTAAGTGTGTCAGTGATGTAAACCCATTAGTGTGCTACACTGAAAGCACGCCGGGGGCAAACGCGCGCGCCGGGGGCAAACGCGGGAAACACTCCAGAAGTGGTGGGAATCAGGAATGACAGGCTGATGAGGATGCAGCCTCCAAGTAAAAAGGACAGCAGGAAGAAAACTAGAACAATTCTGCAAGAAGGTAAATTATTACTGATGCACGTGATTTGAAATAGTTTCAGCACAACCAATGGACTTCTGAACTGACTAACACACGTGCCTAAGGATCTACTGTCACCATAAAAACAAACAAATGCAGAAACCACGTCATTTAAAACGGTAATTAGTTTTACAAAGAAAAAACTCCATGTACAGCTTGCAACAGTTAAGGCACAACATCTACATAAGTCAGAGTCAAAAAGAAGATATAAATGGCAGGAAATGAGTGCATCAAATCCAGATTACAAATGCTGAGAAAGGAATGCAGGTCTAACTGACAGCACCTAGTTTTGCAAAACTTCTGCTGTGCAAAGATTCATATCAAATGAAAATGCCTCTAACGGCATTGCTAAAGGTGACTTAGTGACTTAATCTCTAACTTATTTTAATCTCATATAAAACTATTCAATATGCAAGAACCTTAAATGTCAGATTCATTTGAATAAAATTAGGTTTTATTTTAGTTTAAGTTGACTGAACAACTTCAAAGGATTTCTTACATCATGTTACTGTACAATTCCATTCGAATCAAGCTGCTTTAAAACTGGTCTTGTCTATGTCAATTTTGCAGAAAAAGAACCACCAGTTAAAATAAGACCAATGTATATTAAATAATTAATTTAAATAAATAATTGCACTAACACACAATGTAGTATGAAACTATAAGGACCTCAAAGTGTAAAGACCTGATAAAAGATACTTTGGGTTTCTTCGGGGGCACTAACATGATCACTATAAGAGGTTATTTTAAAGTAAAATCCCATTTTGCTACAATGTTAATTTTGTCACTTAAGACCTACTGCATGATCTGGTAGCCGTACATGCTGGATGTAATCTTGTGCCAAGGACGGTTGCCAGCATAAGATGCAGAGTCCTCAGGGTGTTGCCTTTCAATAATTCCTCAGACATCTCAAAGATGGTACACAACAACGTTCATCAACTAAGGCATATGATTTATTTCCCTGAGATTTCCAGGCGATGGCTCAAGGCTATCTGGGGGGGGGGGGGGGGGGGGTTT
>JAODUD010000002.1:7412338-7422805 GCA_026784285.1 Stomatorhinus walkeri | reverse complement strand
GGTTAAGTAGCAGACTAAATATGCACAAATCCATTCCCAGATCAGTTAGAGGCACTAACCAAAAAAAGCTCCACTGCCAGAAAGGAGCGTAGGTGTGTGTGTGTGTGTTGGGGGGTTAAATGCTGATCAGCTCGGGGTGAAAGCAGTGGATAGATCACTTTGAAGAACTCCTCAAAGCAGCGGCACTGCTGCAAACTGCAGGTTAAGTGACTGCGGCAGTCAGCGGCCCCTGTGGCCTGCAGCATAGATGTCGACAGCACTGTATATTGTTGGGGTAAGATGGCTGGTGCTCTGCCTCGATCACATGAAAGTAAGTAAAGAACTTCTGGACCAGGACACAGGACAGGGGGCCTGCATTTTAAAAAGGGGAATCTGTGTAAGTCTATGATTCTCATCTGCCCTGAGAAGTAGTACTGCCATATTGAAGAAGAGATTTCATCTAATGGCTGAACTTCAGATTGAATGCAACAATGTAAATTCCAACCTGGGCAGTGGTGTCAATGGTTAGGGAAGCGTACTAGTAACAAAGATTGCTGGATCGAATCCCTGAACAGCAAGGCACCACTGAAGTACCCTGAGCAAGGTACCACCCCCAAGCACTGCTCCCCGGGTGCTGAATTAGCTGACCCCTGCTGTCACGACGTCTCATATGGGGTTAAATGCAGAGGATACATTTCGTTATTGTGCACTGTGTGCTGCGGTGTGTCAACGATGACCACAGATCACCTATTTCTAAATGCACTAATTGCCCTCACACAGCTGTGAGTGTTAATGGCAACATGCAATATGTACCCTGTGAACTTGGTGAACCACACTAAGATGCTGCAGGAATATGGTACCGGGCGGCTCCCGCATGATATTCAGCCCGTGTGAATGTAGCAAGTTGTCCTCATCCAGGGCACAAAAATCACAGCCATTTAGTGTATTGGCCCGTGTCAAGGATTCATTTGGGCTCCACTCCTGTTGGAGATTTTCATGGACGGGATAGAGGCACAGCCTCTGTGACTGGAAGCCTGCCCAGTACAGGGGGCGAGAAGCGGTAGCCCTGCTATTTACAGATGTCATGATTTGGCCTCATCTGACTCAGACCCGTAGAATACACTTGAGCGCTTCTATGTCATGTGTGAAGCAGCGGCACACAATCAGAGCCAGAACTGAGACCATGGTGCTCTGGGGGTCTTCAGGGAAGGGAGCAAGCGCAGCCTTTAAAGGAAGAGTTTAAGTTCGTCTGGATTTTGTTCACAAATGGTAGCAGGGAAAGTAAGACTGAGCGTCGAATCAGTTCAGTGGCTGCAGTTCTGATGGCACTGAAGGGTTCTGGGGAGCTAAGCCACTGGATGAAGCTCACAGTCTAGTAGCCAATCCATTTCTATCCCTATGCTCAGCCATGATCTTGTTCTGTTGGTAATGACCGAAAGGAGGCTGCGAGCACAAGCAGGCATGAATGTATAGGCTTCCCACAACAGCCTTGGCAAATTTATCAAAGCCGGGAACTTAACTTTCGAGACACTAAGATGACTGGAAATTCAGGAATTATTTTTTTTAAATGGTCATAAATCCAAATTTGAAGCTAGTCTCCAAATTCATTTCTGGAACTGGATGTAAAGTATTTATTGCATACAATAACATGAACACTGCTAAGCTGCTAGCAAGGTTGCTGTGGTCGACGGGGCAGCTGTGTGCTTTAATTGAAATCAAAGCGTGGCTAAATGGATTTAAAATTAGAGTAATTTTATGCAGGAATTGGATGGAAATAATGAATATTGAATTTTGCATAAATGGTTCATTAACATTTAAACACTGCATGAAGAGCTAACATAACTAGCTTTAATGCACTGAAGAATACCAAAACTGAAACAAAATACTGCGTTTAATGACTGTTTACCCAGATCAGAGAAATATTTCTGCTAAGCAATACCACCATGCGTGGAATAACCTGGAACTTCAGGCTTAACATCATAATAATGAGATATGAGACGGACTGTTATAAACTGCTTATTCAAGAAATGTGGAATCTCTGGCATTGAGGAGATTTAAGGAACAGCTGGCTTTAGCTGTCATACGACTAACCTGAGGTGTCATGGATCAGTTCTTGATAATCTTTATACTCCCCTGTGATACAAAAGTTACTGTGCCTTTCCTGTAAAGCATCAGAGACTAGACCTGGGTTTAGACTCAGACCACCAGCAGAGTTTATGGATTGCCTATAAATTTACACTGATTGAAAGCAAATTTAAAAGTGCGCCGTGCATGAGGGATGCGTCTTGAGGGCGGAGTATGCGCGGCCCACATTTTAAGTATCCAAAGTCTGGGATAGAAAGGTAGAGATTGTGTAGGGCATGTGACTGCACTTATATTTACATTTAAAAAGTTAGGCCTACAATCCACCACTGTCAACTACGCGCTGGTTCAGACATTCTAATATGGCGCCCTGTGGGGGCTGCTCATAAATTGTTAATAAACTGCAATGCAGACCTTTGTGTAGCGCTGACCTACATCTTTCATGATATAATTTTCAAAGATATTTTAAAGTATTACCCTGCACGTTTCATGCCCCTCTACGATACAGGCAATAACAAAAAATCCTTACTGAAGTGCAACCCTGATACCCCCCCCCCACACCATAATGACATGTCAGACATCTTTACAAAAACAGGGAATATCTAGTGTCTTAACTTTCTACCTTCAGCCTTCTAAACTTAGTGTTGCAGGTATAAGAGCTAAAAATAAACCCACGTTATAAAAAGTCTGCCTTAAAGTAATTAAGCTACTAATTAAAGACAAATCACTCTTAATGAACTGAATTCCACCGAGATTTCGCCTTGTCTGTTCTCCCCAGTTCCACATATCTTTAGTGAAATTAGTCAACTAATACAACTTCTGAGCTCAGAACCTGTCATAATAGTAGACAGTTTCTTGAACCTGTACAAAGGCTGAAAAAGGCTTCCAGCACTTTGTAAGGCAGCCTTAGCACCCAAAAAGAGCTCGTTTAAATTCATTTGAGCCATTTCAGCTTCAGCCTTTGCTCTCGCTCACATGTATGTTTTTAATGCATGATACTGCTGCCATTATTCACAACAATAAAGTAACTTAAAACCAAAGAGTTGAGAATGGCCTTACTATTTTGATTTGAAGATCAAAACAAGAGGAATCTGCTTCTTGTAAACCATAGCCAAGCCATAACACATTAAAAACGGAATACAGGTGTTTAAGCTTGCTGAGGTACAGATGGGCAAGGATACTTGGGTATCCAAGTCCAAGCACAACAGAACCAATTTTTTAAACAAAAATCACATATGACATTTACTTGGTTATTTGAACAGTAGTACTGCACTTCATACAGGGTTCCTCATACTTGCATCCTCAACAAAGTTCACTTGTCACAGCCTGCAAATATACGGAAGGTGGGCGGAAGACCAGGCAGCACCAGACCGACACTCCATTTTCCTGACCTTTGCTACATGTACCAACAGTTAGCAGTGATAACAGCAGACCAGGTCGGCCACAGCATATGTGAAATACACAAGAGGAAGAGAGTGTGCTGGTTTTTAACCTAGAACATTAATAAAACATACAAAGCTCTTAGTGGCGGGAAAACACGAGGTACCTGATCAGCAATGGCACGACCCAGCTTGTCCATTCTTGATCCAGCCTCTGCGATCTTCTTGGCGGCACTAATTACATCAGATGTGTTCTTCAGAGGCCCCTTTCCCCTAAGAAAAAGGTCTTCATGTTATTTACTGCTCTTGTCTTTTGCCATGTTTACATTCTTTTCCATACAACTGGGGTAATTTCAGGCATGTTTGTCAGTGACAAGCCTGTGGCAGTGCAGTATCAGCACTGATAAGTCATTTATTACAGAATACTATTCGGTCAAGCTACTGCCACAACACTGCCACTGTGTAATTTTACCCTTCAGAAAAAGTGATTTAAATACAAATCTCTCCAAATTAGATTTCATCATATGCCAACCCAGAGGCCCAGACTCCCCTCTGAACTTGAGGGGGGAGGGGGGAGGGGAGTTAAAATTTATTACAGGAATATCATCGCTTTGTGTGAACCAAACCGGATGGTGAAGGCATTGAGCAGACACCACCTACTCTATCCCAGCTGTCTGGTCAGTTCCGGAGCCCAGTGCTACTTGGGCTTACAGTATGGCCTACAGCCCGGCCTTTCCTACCCCCACAGCCAAAGCGGGGAAGTCCTTTGCCAGTTCTGTGTCCCCACAAGGCACTCCTGAGCACAGTTGGCAAGTGGCACAACCTGGATTCAAAGCTGCTCTCTCCAGGCTAAATGGAGCCATCCAAAGCGTGACAGATGGAATTCTCCACCCCCCAGAGTGTCAGACACTAGAAGTCAAGGCTTTGAGAGGGAAGCTAAGGTAGACGGTAGCACTGTAAACACTAACAATCAGCAGCGCTACTGTTCTCATCAACGTTGTTGCAACTGTTTCCAATTCAAAGGGATCACAGACTATACCCACAAGAGCCCAACATCACACTGCATTCATTTTATGCTTATCGGCCTCTCATCTGTGACGAAGTACATAACAGGAGTATTACAACATTTCAGTAAACATATACATGTATACCTGCACAGCTTTTAAAGTTTGTTTACTTTACAAAGTAATTTTTAATTGGTCAGAGTATGCTTGTCGTATAGCTGAGGGTGGGGTAGGGGGGCTCTAAAATACATTAACTGATGGCAGCAGGGTTGCCAGGTATTAGTCCCTAAGGATACAGGCACAATTTCTTTGTGCTGCGTTCACCTTCAGGGAAATGTACTGGACATCAAGGTTGAGGGACTGTAATAGCACGTGGAACGTTTGAGACTCCTAGGACTGCCAAAACGCCTATCTTTCACAAGCCAACTGCTTTCAGAAACAAAAGAGCGAATTCATTTGATACAAAACTATTTTCCCTCTCATTATGGATTTCCGCCTTCTGACATTTACGGATTTCCAAGTAATTTGAGAAGGGTTTCCAAATTGTGAGATGGCCCTACACTGGCAGAGATGCATCAACATAAAAGTAGAGTGACTCCAGAATTCTTCCCCCAAGTCTTTCAGCAAAACCTCCAATGAGGAGCCAGCATGAATACTGCTGATAGGCATTTTAATTAAAATCCTCAGCATAGCTTTAAGAGGCAGCCTTATTTGCATTTATCTGCATGATATTAAGATGCAGTACAATAGGTCTAGGGGAAAGCTGCTTTGCAATTACTTTGCCTTGAACCTTCTGGGGAATGCAGAGCGCACTCTGAACTAGCAGAATCAAGTGGACAGTGAATGTATTAAGTTTGATCATCTGCATCGTATTCAGTCCTGTTCTTAGTATTGTAGAACCATTTGCAGAGACATGAATGAGTAAGAAAGATTTCGATCCATTAATAGCTAAAGTGACAGCCCTGTGCAGAAGATGGAAGGTCCTAAAAGTGCCAATCTAACAAAATTTTAATTTAAAGGCAGACTGGCATTTCATATACGAACATGTGTTCTGCCATCTCCGTTCCAAGTGTGACATGGAAAAAAGCACAGAGACTCTCCTTCTGAGTTTTTGATGAGCATTTTAAGACTAACGTGGGCACATGGTCAAGCAAGCAAGTTTTATAAGTGAACCCAACCCTTGTTTAACAAACTAAATATCCAGTCAACTGAAGGTCCGAGAGGACAGCTTTATCCCAAAGACTAGACTGAATAAAATATGCCAAGTTGACCAAGTATATGCTACATCTCAATATTTATGAAAACCTGATAGAATATGAACTGCCGCTTTACCAGCTGAATTAAACTACAATACTAGACATCTGAAGTAATGTTATCTGTCATTTGAAAATGAAGCATTTTGAAGCTGGAACTGAAGTGTAAATATAATCATTTAAAATTGTTCACTAAACACACCAGACACAAAATATATGTTTAGAGATACATACAGAATAATTTTCTTAGGCACTTATTGCACATAAATGCAGACCTCTTGCACTGAAATAATGCTTTATGAAAACCTCCAGTATATAGCATAGCCAGAGGTACGAATTATGCAAATAACGAAGGAAACTGATATTTTGCAAAAGCAGACATTTGTCATTTCACCGCGGACAGATAGTTCTAATTATATTTTGATGCAGACAGCGGATGCGTAACAAAATGAACATGATTCTGTGAGGACACGCGTCAGAGACTAACTCACCTGGTGAAGTCCGTCATTTCCATCATAATCATACACATCTGCTTGGCCAGCACAATAATGTCATTTCCACTGTCGTCCCACTTGGACACTTCAGCGTCCAGCTTACTCTTCTCCTCCTGAAAGCTGGCCACCTGTTCGGCAATCTTAGCTTTCTGCTCTTGAGGGAGCTGGGCCATAATAGCCTATTGAGGATAAAGAGCACATTGAAGGATAAGCATAACACTAAGACATTTTCAGTAAAACAGAAAAATGGGAGGAGGGGAGAGTTTAAGCTTCTGCCAATCATTGAAAAATTTCAGTTATTGGCAGCAGTTACAGTAATATGACTGGGAAGAATATTTATTTCCTGATGTAAATGAAGATTTCAATCATCCGATGTCAATTCATAAAACTCTGAAGTTGATTTTTAATGTGTGCCTTTGTCTATAGCTGGATACGTGAAGCTTCGATCCCTTCAATCTCATGTGGCCAGCCACGTGCAACGAGATCTGGCCAACAAAAACAGATTTTAAAAATGCCAGACACTGCTGCACTGAAGGCAGTGCTGCATGGTAGACCGCAATTATTTAAAATATTTGCACTATCTATATAACAAAGATGATTACATTTAAATTTAGCTGAAAACCGTAGTAAAAGAAAACTATCTACCAATAGTGTATGTCAAATAAGTTATGATGTTGGCACGAGTTGTCAAATCAGTGCCAAAAAATGTGATTACAGGGCTTTATATAAGGGGTGTGAAAATTTGTCCGGACGTTTATTTAAACCCACAATTTGATAAGCAGATTAACAGTAAGCCTGAAAATACTGATGAAGTGTACTGTGATGCCCAAAAGTTAGTACTCTATGAATTTAACCACCATATGTTTAATAAATGTCAGACTAATCGAGAAAAAGTACAACCACACCAACATCTTTTTACCTTGTTTATCCAGACTTTTTGGTGTCAACTGCTATCAAAGCAAATCCAGTGGAATCAGAAATCAAATTGATTTGGGACCAGAACTGAACTGATTCGGGAAATCAGTGGAAATACCCCATCCCTAGTGGACAAATTGGGTTATTTGCCTCTTTACTTGAATCATGAGATCGACTAACAAGTACTGCTTGTGTGGCAATACAAAATCTTTTGAAGGCCTGACAGACAAAAACACTGCAAATATGTAGGCTGTGAATTTTAAGCATGGTTAAAATATAGCGGATATCTAAGTGAATGAAGCAGCTTTTTAACTCTCCAGTGCATTTTAAGCAACCTATTGATAACGAAGAAACTACTTAAATGTAATCAGCCTAGCCACTACTTGTATTGTGATTACACCACCACTGCTGTTGTCATAGTAGCAGCAAGAGACAGTTGTCACATGTATTGTGCTACATATTTGCTCACTGCAGAATCCCTTGCCAACTGCCACTGAAATATCCAGAGCTAAGGGTCAAGATGACATGATGACCAGATGAATTTTCAGTCATCACATTCGCCAACACTGTCACGTCTGTGCTGCTCTTGACACAGATTTCACTTTTATTGTAGAGTAACATCCTCCCATAACCAAAATTTTATTTTTGTAAAATAAAAGCTGAAAACTGAGTATGCGTTAAAAGTGCAACTTAAATTTGTCTGTACCCACAGGATACAAAACAACCATATGACAGCTAACAGAGCTAAGTCTCCCTGTGTGCTGAGCTGCCATACCTGTATTCTCAGAAAGGACACAGGACAAAATTCAATTTGCATGGGAAAGATTGCTAACTGGACTGAATGCCTACAAATTTTAAGCCAAGAACAGACCGACCTGCTGAATTTCACTATCGTGCTAGGAAACTTATTTAAATAACATGGAGGAAAATCACTATTCAAAATAGTGTAATTTTCTGAAAATAATTATTCCATTTAACATTTAAACAAAAGTGTATTTCCTGAAAATGGGAATTAGATGCAGCTGAAATAGCAGGGGCACACTTACAAACTGCAAAGCACTAAAATACTCTTCCAATTACGCTCATGGGATGATCTACATGGCTTCATTTGTGACAAAGTCCCCTTAAAGACAATGCATAGAGAGCTTAATTTGTTCTGAGAGGATACCTAACAACTTGATTCCAGTTGATTCCTTCTGCACAGATATAAAAAGGGAGCTTCAATTCATTCCATGAAAATGCCACATTAGCTTTGGATGTTGAAATCAATTTAAATTGCTGTGCCTTATTTAAACAGACCTCTATTGTACCCTTTTGGCCAATGTGTATCTGCCTTTGTGTATCACCAAGGCAACAGAACACAATTCTGAGTGGATAAGGAGGATGATATATACTTGTCTGGTTGGTTGAGAATGGGCTCTCTGCTTTCATTAGAATATCATCTAGAACCATGTCGTCACTGCTAACAGTGATGAGCCTTGCATAATTGTGCATTGATGCTCATTGCTGAACTAGTGTGTTATTAAAAGGAACGTACTGAAAATTAAGCTGGCAAAAAAGTTCACGCCAACCACATTACTGAATGGGTGCGTGTGTGTGTGTGTGTGGTGGGGTGGGGGGTTAATTAAAATAAGTAAAATCTGCTCTTTGTCACAAGAAAAACTCGTAAGAGTAGCGACTGGAATATGGCGTTACATAACCGGCTGGATACGAAGTAGGTTCTGAAGTGTGTTGGCACTGATAGCATGTGAGAGGCGCTCACTCACCCGAGCGCTCTGCCCCGCAATCAGCTGATCATCTTCTGTCTGCACGCTGGTCCTGCTGCGCACATCAATGTCTTCCATCTCAAAGTCCGAGTCATCCAGCTCCTCAGGGGTCTGGAGGAAAAGAGGAAGGGAGATACGCCATTAGCTAACTACCCAACCCGGGAATAATCGCCGATTTATATTTGCCAGGAGGGACCAAATCCGGTAACACCGGGGCAGATGGCAAAACGGTAAGCGAATTCACAAAAAACTGAATAATCATTTGTCTACATACACATGGTGAACACAGGTGGTGTCTGGCTACCCCCCAAGCAACGGTTAACAGCGTACCTCTCAAACAAAGGTAGTATCTGATGATGGCCAAGTGGGGAGGGCACGACACCGATGAGCCGTTAACAGAATTCAGGGCTTTAGTATGCACAGAATCAGAGAGTTTTTCAACATTAAGTCGAAAACAGGATTCCCCCAAATGAGGCAATAACTGTGCCATAAACTGGCAATAAGTTTGCTTTCCATAACGAGGCTGAGATTCATGCAAAGGCTTTTGCAAGGTAAGCTGTTCCATAGGCTAAAGGGAGTCAAATTAGCAAGGATTACCAAAAAGTGAAATCTAAAATCCTTGAACACATTTTTCTATTTGGAAATTCCAGGTTTTTTGGCAAAGGACCCAAGAGAGATGTAGCGGTCACGTAACCAAACAGTTGGAACAGCTTTATTTGCCATTCTATTCCACCTTCCATTTGCATCGTCAGTGTCACTGAATCTGAATCGTGTTACAAGCAGAATGTGTAATAATCTTAACATTTAAACATTCACATATAAAACACAAAATGAAAATTAGCCCAAATGTAAAAAATATCCTTGATAAATTTAGAACTTCAGAAGTTAAAATATTTAGTTGAACGCAATGACTTTTTCCATCTCTGCAAACACTGGAAAAAGTGATTTATTCCCATAAACTAGACAGAAAAACCGTAATATTTCATTTTTTGTTCTCGTGTAATATTCACAAGCCAGACCGATAAATTTGTCATACAAGGACCAAGGAGGAACCAGCAAATTTCTCACAGGCATTTGCACTTTACTCCTTTGTTTGTAGTGATACCTGTAATTAGATCTGCGCAATATGACCTAAAAATAGAATCTGATTTTTTTCACAAAAAATCCAATTTTCAATTTTAATTGGTTTTCCCCTCTTTCTTAAAATCAAACTACAGATGACAAATAAATGGTACAAAAGTCTTCGTTTTTTTATGTTAGTTAAAGTGCAATCTGACAACTTGTGATAAGCCAAAAAAGATGCTAGTGAGACGGCAGACCACGCCACTGTAAACACTTATAAACCTGTAAAAACTTTAAGCATGGTAATGAGCCCGGCAGACCACGCCACTTTAAACACTTATAAACCTGTAAAAACTTTAAGCATGGTAATGAGCCCGGCAGACCACGCCACTGTAAACACTTATAAACCTGTAAAAACTTTAAGCATGGTAATGAGCCCGGCAGACCACGCCACTTTAAACACTTATAAACCTGTAAAAACTTTAAGCATGGTAATGAGCCCGGCAGACCACGCCACTGTAAACACTTATAAA
>JAODUD010000002.1:7385137-7412238 GCA_026784285.1 Stomatorhinus walkeri | reverse complement strand
AGCATGGTAATGAGCCCGGCAGACCACGCCACTGTAAACACTTATAAACCTGTAAAAACTTTAAGCATGGTAATGAGTCCCGGCAGACCACGCCACTGTAAACACTTATAAACCTGTAAAAACTTTTAACATGGTAATGAGTCCCGGCTTTTCCACAGTATGTATGGACACCATGTCTTTTGCAATATACATTGCGACAGCGTTAGCTATCGCCTTCCACCGTGCCTCACTTATCATATGGCACACGGTTTGAAAACGTGTCAGGGACGGCTGCTTGCTTAACTTCGGATGTTGGGCTGGTGCCGTGTGTATTTTCATTTCGCTGGGAGCTGCACGTTTCCCTCTCTGCTGTGTGCCTCTGCTTTATCTGCTGGAATAAATTTGTCCAGACCAAACAGGTCCGACTTTGCAACGGGGACCTGTTTGGTCTGGGTCCGACGGCGTAAAACCGAACCATTGCCGTGTTGTTCGTGAATCCACTACAGTGTTTGGGTGCGCCGCACTAATTTACCCACGAAGAACGGTGTGTCGCATTAGTACCGCTTTTGGCGCTGGCGTGTAAAATCCATTTTCACAAAAATACATCATTCTGAACTGTAAATTTGAATTAATCGGAAAAAAAATCGATTTATCGCCCACCTCTACCTGTAATCACACACGTCCAAGGGGAAATTTCAAAGGATGATCAATGGATCATTTACTTGTGATTCCTTTGATAGCTTAATCCTAAATGAGAATCTCTTGTTCATTCACAAAATGGTAAAAATGGTCATCTTGAACATGACAGCAAAGGGGCGGGGGGGGGGGTGCCTGACTGCTATGAAGGTTTAGACACCAACAAAAAAGCTTAAATGACAAACCTTTCAAAAAGTGAATTAATACAAATAGTCAGAAAGACAGAGGGGCCCCCAGGACTTGAGTCCAAAATTCCAAGCGTCATGCTAAGAGAGCGAGAAATACCCCAGTGTACAGTCGGAAGCCCCCAAAGGCTTGTTATCCTGTTACGAAGCTGGTTTAGGGAAGCATGATCAGAGATTGGTCTGTTTAAGGGGCAGCTGACTGCAGCATTGGTGAGAGCGCAAAGCAAGTGCTGTATTTGTGTAATATCTGCTACAATAACTTTAAGGATGAAGCAATGACGCAAACTAAGAGTTACACTATGAGCTGACTGTCATACAACTCATTTGTCAACTGGAAGTCAGTAACAGTGACAAGCCTGCGGTGGGTACAGACCTGCCTGACAAGAATAGGAATGTTTGACAAAGCCCTTGAGCATTCCACTTATAGGTTAAAGACTGTCCATCTTTAGCCAGAGCTACACAATTGTCCATTTGGATTGAAGAGTGACCTCGGTTGGGGCTTTGTAAGAGCCTGCCAGATCTGTTCCTCAGAACTGTGCACAGCTTGGCTGATTTGAAACAACTCCTGTACTGCTTGTTAGCATGGCATACACATCTTATCCAAATGCTATGCCATAGTATGCCAATACTAATATGCTTTTGAGTGGGGAACAGCAGCCTTTCAGTTAAAGTATTTCACAATTTGCTCATTATAACCTCACCTGTGGGTTCAACCTTTAAAATGTATGCATAACATTTTACATTAACCCGAACAGAACAATACAGGCTATACCAGGAAGGAAATTCCACTCTCCTCCGCTTTAAAAGGACAAGGGAAATCAATTAATACAAAAAAGACCTTTTTTTAACCAAAGTAAAAATTCCCATGACGTTTTCGTGCCTTTTCCAAGGCTCAAGGTACATTTCCAGGAATCGATTAAAAGAAAGATTCTTCGGTCAACCCATTCAGGGACATGTTCCAATGTGACCACCATCACGACACCTTTACAAACATGCATCTCGTGTAGAGCAGCCAGCTGTTATGATCTTGAATTCATCATTTAGATATGGAGGTACCTTCCATTGCATATTTTACAAATTTATATGGCGCTTCTCTCTCCCCATCTCAGACACACTATCAAAAAAGCTGCCGTTGAATTTCCATCTGGACTAATAATGGAGAGCTGAACCATTAACCACGCTAGACTTTCCCAGCTATCACCTGATAGATTTGCAATAAACAGCTATTGAGTTGTAAAACTTAGTGCTAAAAGACAAATTGCGTGCGTGCCATTAAAATTACCCTAATGTGACACAAGTGTGAAATACGTGTGACAAGAGAAAGAACAAAATAATGTTAACTTGAAGTAAAACCAACGTGTTATAAAATGTGTTAAATAATAATGACATGTCACATGGTGCACTTTGTATGTAAACACGAAGGAAGGTCAGTCTGGGTGTTAGCAACAGCATGGAATTATGAGCTAAAAATGAATTTATACCTTTTGTGAAAGTGTTTGTTTTATATATTAAATGTGTTCCGTCCAGCAACCCCTTGAGCGACAGACTCACTTTTGCTTGCTCCCAGTTTATTTTCAGACTGATACTTAAAGTTGAACTTTACACATTCTGTATCTAAATTTCTCTGCTAGCTTGTACTCATAGCAGAGCAATCTTTCACAGGTAGCGCATGAGGTGTTTGTCTGTGGTGCTTTGAGACACCACAATGCACTCTGCATATAAACACAGCTGTACACCCAAGTCCTTTCGTACTGATATTTGGACTTCATAGTCTTTACATAATCTACTGTTCAAGTTAATATTTATTAAAATATTTCTTTTAGCATTGTCCACAAGACCATACTAAATTGGTCTGAACTAAACACTTTCAATAAAGGTAACCCCTAGCTGGGCTCAGCAGGTAGCTAAGACGGTGGTGTTCCCTCAATGACTGCAAAATTCTTCTGTCTGCAAAATTCCAATTGAATGTTGCCAAGATGCCACAGTTTTGGTCAGTGAAAGAACAAGCCGCTGTGGTTGTATCCAACCCTAAAATGCTGATTAGGATCAAAGAAAAAAAAAACCCAACCAAATCCATATATAGGCACAATTACCCGTATTTAAGAACAAGTATTCAGAACGGCCAAACCATGCAACAAAACGTGCAGTGGGAAAAAAAAGCTCACCCTACTTAACCCAGCTGGTTGGCACTGCGTCTTTCCCAAGAACGGTTTTTGGTTTTTTGTAAAGTGACACTAACACACACCTAAGTCTTGTACAGAATGAAATCATCCACAAAGTGTAGGTAAAGCAAGAGCGCCTGACAGGATAAACTGAAAGGTCAGGCGATGGGAGAGAGAACTTTCTACTTTTATTGAAACTTCACACAGGCTTACCCTGATCATCAGCACGGCCTTCCTGATGTCACGCACGCCGTCGTACACCAGACGGGAGGCATCGATAAATTCATTCTCGTCCACGGGCTGAGTGGGGTTAGCACTCAGGGCCTCCACGGCAGCCTCGACCTGCTCCGTGAAACGGGGCATCACTGCGAGCCGGAGAGGGGAGATGTGTTAGCACACGGCGGTCTGTTTAATGTGATGCCTGCCACTTGTAGCACACACTTAATATTTTTGTCTGCCAAATTTAATTGAAATTTACTCTTTGCATAAATACCAAATTACATCCGTATCACAATATCCAAGCTCTGACTGTCAAACAGCACAGCTGGATATAGGTTGCAATAATCTCTAAATCCCAGTTCAAGTCAGGCACATAAAATCATACATCATGCTGATCTTTAACCATGTTCAAGGTTAAAAAGCAAAATATCCTTTGAGCAGGACTGAAATCGGAAAAATATTGACCTATAAATGACTCGCTTGGGTAGGCTAGTTGGCGAATATAAAAAGCTTTTTCTGGTAAAATACAGATGCTGTACTTGGTAAATGATGGTGTTTCGACAATAGCTTTAGCCTTGAGCTCCAATATTCAGAACAATACTAGCACACTATTCTGGGGAAAAGATGCTTCATTTGCTCTGATCTATAGCAGCTTTGAAACATCTCTGAAAATGGACCCAGCAGCGTACAGTTGTGCCGAAAACTATGAAGCGATGGTTTGGTCCACATTTCCATTAATACTCGGGCCCATTTGGAATTTCAAAGCAAACAAGGTCCCGGGGGGGCATTTGAGCGAGGGAGCCAGTTGCAGAGGGATGAAGGAAGTGGGGATTTTGGGCTTGCATAAAAAAGCAGAGGCCTAGTCAGTGAACTTAATATTAAAGATAGCTGTTTAAGCATCTAGATGCAATAGAGAAAACGAGAACATTTTCATACACACACACACACATACACACACACACACACACACAGACACACACACACACATACACACACACACACACACACACACACACACACACACACACACACAGAGAAAAATAAAATTCAGAAAGCTAAATTGAATACCTGTGTCTGTCAGAAGCTTGGTGGCCTCCAGCACTTTTTCGGTGTAGACCCCTGGCTCATAGTTGTCCATCTCGGACGTGACCACATGGACCACCCTGGCAGCGCGGCCCCGAATAGCCCCAGCAGTACGGTCCAGCCCATCCACATCCTTTTCTTGCAGAGCGATCACACACTTGTTCACATCCTCCAGGATGTGGTTTTCTAGTAAGAGAGATCGTATTTGAACGACAGCGTTAAAAACAAGGACACGCACCGTCAGAAAAACCCAAGTCACTCAGAATTAAAGCTGGAAATCCTTTATCCGACATGCTGTATTAAACTCTGTCCCTGGTTTTGGAAAATTAAGAACGGCCAAAAACATTTCTCTAATGAAAGAAGGTAAAATGCAAAATGAATATCTGACATTTGCTCAGGGTGGGAATGCATGTTGTACCATGCTCGAAATAACATTACCCACAGATTCCAGTCTGGAGATTTGTCCTTAGAAGCCCACTGAACACAATATACCAGGCTAATCCTTACCAGACACACACAGGAAGTCGTCGATGGAAGTTATGTCATCCACAGCGTCAGTAAGCACACGGACTTGCTTCTCCCAGTGGTCTTTGAAAAGATCCATGTTGTCCTGAGCTACTTTGCTGTTGGGCTTGGCAGCTAAGGCCAGGGCTGCGTTAATCACCTATAATCGCAGATTAAAAGCAATTAATCACTATCCGAAATCGGCCGCAGATAATCTCGTCTGACAATCAAAACCTTACAAAGCCGTAACGTCTCAACCGTGACTAGGAATTTGCATGCAAAACATATGTTGACAAAACAGAGGATGGGTGAGTGATTAAACAAGACGGGATGATTTGAGTAATGTGGTGTCAAACAAAGACAGACGTGGCTCTTGTACCTGAGGACAGAGGGTCTCCAGCTGGGAGGCCGCCATACGGACAAGCTTCACTCCTTCCTCGTTGTTGGAGATGGAGCAAGCCAGATTGGCAACCTACAGAAACCAAAAATCAGATACTCACATGGCTTCTCAGACATCAGGACCTATAACAGCTGCCCCATTTGATGCGGAATTCTCAAAAAAAATAAAATAAATAAATAAAAATTTCCTTCTCAATGGTTCACAGTTCTTAAGTCTGAAATTGATTATAGTAACCACTGTCAGTACTTCTGAGAGGAGGATGTTGCTGAAAATTTTTAAACGGCTGTTACCCAGTGAAAAAATATGAAGCAAGTAGCTCAATATTCCTTATTACATTATTCTGATGACATCTGTAATACTTACAATAAGGATTCAGTACCAAGACTTGCTTATTTAAAAAAATTATAAAATAGAATGGTTATATGCCAGCTACATTATGTTCCAAAATTAATTAGGCAAGTGACATAAGTAAAAAGCTGCTAAAGTAGGAAGGGCTTACGCATAAATATGTATCATCTCTTAAGAGGTTTTTGAAGAACAATGTTCATGCAACAAATACAACATTTCAGTTCTGAGTCATTTATGGTATTTACTGTTCCAAAACTAAATTTGAAACACTATTTTGCGCATGTTTCAGAATATCTAAAATAATATCGAGTACTGCTGGCATCTGTGCAAAACAAACAGCACTGTTGACAATTAAAAGGAACCTAAACAGAGTTCACCGTTTTTTTACAATATACCAAACCTGGGGTCTGCATAGGAATTTTATAGGCGGTGTGTATTACAAGACTGTTTCGGATGCATAGACAGCATTTTGAAAGCGCCACTTTTGGGCATGATAACCAATCAATTAGTTGCTTCACATGAAGAAACAAACGTGTAACAGAATAGTGACATGGAAAAACTTTACGTTTCATACAAAAACATTTAGGCTGATCAAATAACACCATTCACCACCTTCTTTCACACCATTGGAAACATTCAATACATGACAGTGTGAAAACTTAACCAACGATCAAATGCTATCCAGCTTAAGGAAGCGATTCTCATTTTCTGGTGACACAGTGAAATGATGGTCAGGGGAAAGCGGCAGTGCAAATGCACATTCCTAGTCAAAGATACATGCATTAATTAACACAACATAATAATCAAAACAGATCACCAACTGCTATCTAAAACAGTCATGCTGGCAAAACACAAAATGTAAATAAGTCAAAATGTGTTCTGTGCACAAATTAAATTGCCGTTTATCACTGAAAATGTATTGCACTAAGCAAAATGGACAATCATTCAGAAGTAACTGTGTAAAATATTGTATGTGTAAAATATGAATGGATCCTAATACTGCAAACAAAAATGTTTGCATACAGTTTTTTGTTGCCAGGACATTTCAGATACCTGGGAACCATGGGCAACAAGGACAGCATCATGTGGAAACTTCAAAGGCTTACATGACATGCATGTGAACTATTACTCAATTCAGACTGCAAATTATTTCCAATTTCAATTTGAAATTTTCAAATTAATATTTAAAAACGCCTGGGTTAAATATGGGAAGATTGCAAAAATAAAGCGGAATGCAGAAAAACAGAGCAAAAACAAAAATATTGCACTTGAAACAAATTCTGGCCTACAGAATAAAGTCACGAACACAGCCTACTTTTCCAAAGAAAATCAGATGCCCCAAAGCAAATGTACACATATATGCAAAGTGACTTAATGGCAAAAATTAAGAGCTACAGATTCACATCATGTGCTAAGGCTCAAGTGTTTAACATAATATTGTACTGGCAATTTCCATGAAAGTAATCACACGGAAGCAGTATTTCAGCAATACACCACACGGAGGGGGGTGGGGGGGTTAAAGGCAGTCAGCACTTCCCATTGCCCCTGGTGTACATTTCATAAATATTACACAAACGAAATGGGGCTGGCCAGAGTTCCATTCTACCTCTTTCATTTTACTGAAAATTGAATACTGTCTCCAAAAGCAATCACTCAGTCTAATGTAACTTCGATCTAATGTGAATTTTAAAAGCATATTCATTAATGAATATGGCCATATGAACCTGTAGGTAATGTCATCTTTCATACACGCAGGTTTGCCCCATATCCTCAATCAACACCATCTTGCAGAATTTCCAAAATCTTGCAAAAATGTCTGAACCTGATTTTTATTTAATGGTTTGCATCTGTGAAGGCAGGGCCATCACAGCAAAAACACAGAACGCCCCCCATGACCCTGAACGGCAGCAGGAAAATGGATGCATTAAAGGCAGGGGCCTCTTTTGTATGAAGCACAAAACCCCAGTCAACATGGAGCCCTATGAATTAAAAAATAAATGAATACTGAACTTGATACTGCTCTTTGTACGGTGAGTCTTAACAAGAACCCAACAGTGCATTTCTCCCGTGCTGCGACCAAAATAAGACCAAATCTCACACTATCGTACACAAAAAATGCATGGAATCCTTGTGGTTTTATCAATCTCATCAGTTAATTATCCTAAAAACTGCTTTCGATGAACCTGAAGTAAACAGCATAAGATTTTAAAACCCAACAGCACTCTAGCCACATGTATTATGCAAGGCTTTAAAAACCAAGCTTAAAATGATAAATAATTTCAATGGGATCCATTTGTTACCAAAAGATGATTTATGCACCATCAACTCAAGTACTAAATCTGATCAGTAATAGGAATCCAAGCCATCCCTACATCTCGAGCCTCGGACATGTGTGGTGAAGTAAGCACATTGCTACAGACACGAAGGCTTGTGTTTACTGCCGCGGTGCCCAAACTACCCATTTATGAATAAATGTACACAGACTGACATACAGGACATGCATGAAGGAGAGAATGTCCTTCAGAAACATAGCGCGTGTTTACCCCCTGAAAACAGGAAAAAACTGCAATAAATTAAAACACTAATTCTTATTTTAGCAACAATCACATCTATGTAGCTGTATTTCATCTTTCTAGCTTGTTCCAATTTCATCTGGTGTCAGTTCCAATTATGCAGTGCAGTGAGGCATTTTCAACAATTGTTGTGTCATTCTATAATGCCACTGCCAATTCCTCTGCCTGGGGCAGAGCGCTGGGCTCTTTGACTAATCCAGTCCCACTCTAGTCTAACTGGTGCTTTCACTCCTGTCTTGGCACTGAAATGAAGGCCAGGCACCCATGGGGAGTGGTCACTCCCAAATGTCAACAAAGGGCATTTTTCTACTGGGACCATGGGAAAAGACATGGGGGGAAAAGGTAATGAGGATGGCTAACGACGGCGTCCGTTTCTAGCTGACAGAGACTCCACTACAAAATGTTTTAGATTGAGAACAGTGTCTAGGAAAAAAAAACAATGGTGGAAGAGCAACAGAAGCTCAATTTACAGTTATCCTGCCACAACCCCATGACCATGTACGCCGACAGCGCGCTGTAAATTAAGCCATTTCCTGGCCAGTACATAGCATTTCATTATATTTCCATTGTCAACAGGAAATGATACAAACAGTTGAGAAAATTGAACCATTTCCCTTGAGACAACACTTAACCTTTGGCAATGAAGCTGGACTCCCTGGCTAGGTATAAGATGTGCTTCACAGAACTGACCAGCCAGACACATTGGGCATGTACCAGTTGCCTGCCCAAAATAGCACATGATGTCATTCAGATGATATTGCTTACATATAACAGCAAAGTGCTAAATTGGAAGTCAAGCTGTATGGTTTGAATAATGAAATTTATTGTATTGATTGCTATGCCAGAATTTGTATGGAAATTTTTTTTAAAAATCACAAGACAATGATCACATTTCGTGTTTGAATGTTACAAGAGATCAGATTTTTTGCCTTGTTGCCATAAACAGGCTATATAATTTTATAAACACACAATGGAACCATTAACCCAGCAGCTGCAAAAGTACAAGACCCACCTGTATTTCAAGGGTATTCAAGCAGATTACAGCCCCAGTTCATTTAATGTCTAGTTGAGGGGATCTCGCCTCCCAATGAACTTTAGCTTTCTAAATAAACCAGTTGCACAAGGTAACTCACCTCAATGAGCTTGTTAGCATGCTCTCGGAAAACTTGGGCATATTCCTTCACCTCCTTCTCATTGCCATTCTTGGCCGCTTCAATCAGGACCAGAAGTGGGACGTTGGTCTCCAGGAAAGAGTCTGACACATGGTCCATTACTGCTTTGCGCAGCTAAGAACATAAAAGTAAAGACAGACACAACTTTACAAAGCTTCATTAAAAAAAATCCCAAATGCTTTAAAAGTCATTTTTAGAGAAATATGGAAGACTACATTAAAATTTGAAAAATCTGTCAGCTCGCTGGCCATAATTCTGAAGGAGACACTTCGATCAATTAAATCTATAGAGACATTAACATTACAATGTAGCAACAAGCAATAGATGTCTTCTTTTGAAAATGTAAGACACTGGGTAGCCATTTATATTGAAAGCCATTAATACAGAAAATGGAAGCATCAATCCCTTCCATGGCCATCATTTAGAAATGAACTCCTGCTTCCAATTCTATAGAATCTTTTGTCAATACAGATTAGCAAAAGCTCCAATTAATGCACATTATAATTTAGATTTGAGTTCATTTTAAAATGTTAAACAGCATTTCAGATAGTTGCATGTATGTGGTTCTAAACAGAACACTTAACCATTGACATGAGCCTTTTAGTGGAAGGGTTTGGGTTCATAGAAGAATGCAGAAATAAGTGGTAAGGAAACAGACCTGTCTGCGTAGATCACGTGTCTTCTTAGTCATCCTGTCAATGGCTGTGTTCAGGGCATCACTTCTGTCTTTTCTGCCCGCCTACAAGTGAAAAATAGCATTTTGTAGCTTACATTTTCCGATACAACTGGCAGGTATAGGGATTTGGGGAATTTCAAACAACAACCTCAGGAGAAATTCCCATTCTCTTACAAAACACCATAATTATGTAAATTATATAGAAACCCCAAAATGAGAAGTAAAATAAAGATAAGTTTACAAACGGAGGAACTTGAATGGCTGCAGGATGGGATACTTACGTTTGTGTTAAGTGTTCTTCTCATTTTTAAGATAGAAATTCAAAAATTACCCTCAACACACATTAAATATCACGAAGAAGTCAACCAGGGTATTGCTGTACTATGAAAGATAAGCATCTGTAAACCGGGAATACAGAAAACTATTGCCATTGAATACAAGTAGTACTGAGACAATTCTCCATTCATGGCAGCTGCAATACAATTTTCTTTTGAGCATGTGAAATGTGAAGTTTGTTTCGCAGAAGCATATCGTAACAGTGCAATACTTTACTTCAATTGATATTACGCCTCATACCACCAGAATATTGAAACATCTCAATTTCTAAAGAAAGGCCATATTATGCATCACGCCAATAAGCAAGAAAATGACAGGGATTACATACTCCAAAAATTCTAGCGTCACCTACACACATTTCAGCCATTTTTGCCCGACATGAAGGTAAGGCATACATGTAGGCTGGAAAACTGTTCAAATTAAAGAAATTTAACACCATAATATTAAAAAGAACCCTGAACAGAAAGTTGTCAAATGTCACATTTCACATCACTGATCTTTGAATGCTTTAAATTTGAAGGTACCGCTTGTCCCAAAAATAAGTTCTTGAAAGAATAAAACCACTGCCTTAGCAGCACCTTTATCAAGACAATCACTTTACGCCTTTATACAATACGAACGTGTGTTAGTCTATTTGTCTAAATTTCAAAGCCGCAAATTAAGCAAATATGGTGCATTTTGCAAAAATCCTGCATCAAGGGCTCCAAATCCCATAAGGCCTTATCTACTGTATAACCTCCTCCCATATAATTGACTGCAAAAATCATTTAACTGAAATACAAAGTGTAACATTCACCAGAATCCAACTACAAAGGAACATCCCATATTTATCTGTACACAGTGCATATGATATCCCAAATCCTATTTTCCGTATGAACAAAATGTACAGACCGCCAAATTTAGAAAGCGAGCTGCAGTATTTAAAACATTCTGATGGGGCAGCGAAACCAGCGAGGAAGAAGAGAGAGGAGGTCATCAAACAAGCAAGTAGGAGTAAGCAAGAGTGCAAGGCATAAAGTAAGCTAAGAAGCCAGAGCGTTACAGAGCGGGAGGAAGAGAGCAAGGGAGGGAGAGCGGGTGAGAAAGCTACAGGGAAAGAGGGGGCGAGGGAAAGAGCACGCAGGCGAGCGAGGCGGCGAGAGCGAGCAGGAGAGAGCAGGAGAGACCACGCAATAGCAAGAGAGCGGATGAAAATGAGCGAGAACGCGCAAATGGGAGGGAGACTGGGGGAGAGTGAGAGAGAGAGAGAGAGAGAGAAACTGCATCACTGATCGACGCCAGCCTGCCACCACTCTGTAGCAGTGCGTGCCTGCAACAAAAGCAGTGAACAGCCTGTCTGAATCTTTCCTTATCCTTTTTTTTTGACCAGCAACTATCCTCTGTGTTGAGAACTCAATACAGACGCGGCTGACGGAACGACAAGGAGCAAGATTTGCGAGAAGGGTCTCCGACTGCCATCAACAAGTTATGCGAAGGCAGACCCCCGGCGATGAAAGGAGACTGCTTGATCTTCAATTAACCAATTGAGCTGACATCATTGCAGTAGCAAAGGAGAGGGACGCAAAACCAAAAACGCACAAGGATTGTGATGGATTCAGATCAACTTATAGACTGAAGGGGAGGGGGGGAATCTATTTTCATAATTTCTCAAAAGAAACCGGATTTAAAAATAAGATTAAAATTCTAGTCATGGAATTGCTCCTTTTGTTGCATCTGTGGAGATCCAGCATTGCTTTATTTAAGATCACGATTCCTTTTGTGTTTTATCAAAAGGGTTTTTGTTCATTTGATTTTTTTCCCGTCTGGCTGCTCAAAGTGTCTGCGGAGGAAAACAGTTGAATGCAGCCTCCGATGTGCAGAAAAGAATGGGTAAGTTAGCTCTTTTATATGCCAGGTCTGGACTTGAATAGAAAACAGAGTGCAAGAGTGGACCTAAAGATAACACACCAAGAGCTCCTAACATTCATTTATTCATTTTAAACACGTTTGCTTCATCCAGAGCCACAGAAATAAACCATAATCTGTGTACTATGTAAAAAAAAAAAAAATCCTCAGCTAGAGAGAGATGTATACTGCATTTATCATGTTAAATAGCATCAGGATCGTGATGAATTCACAGCAACGCATCCCAAGGACATGCTTAATTCTGGGTGTGTGTACGTGGTGGCAGTGTGTTTCACGATGCTCAAACAAACAGGCTGAAAACAAGGGCTTACGAATGATTTAGTCTAAATTAAACATATCTGTTGAATCTACAAACTGCATTTAGAAAGACCAGGGTAGGATTAGATAAAAAGCCGGAATGAACGAATGCTCCTTTAGAGAGATGGGGGACTTGTATTACATGGGGTATTCATTCAAACACAAAATGTATACATCCGTGTCTGCGCATACAGAAATACATGGGTCACAGATTTGATACAGTGACCATAATTACAGTTTTAATATTCCACTGGGATCGTTCCCAGCAGGAATTAGATGGCCACTCTCCTCCCACCCAGTTTATTTTGTTGTGTTTAAACCCACCCAGGTTTCCATTCAAGACGGCTCCTCGTAGGACCTGTACCAGCGGCACTCTTTGCGATCAGCATGCTGCTGTGCCTGAGCCCTGTGTCATGCACAACCTGCCCCCAGAAATGCCGCTGTGAGGACCTGCAGTTTTACTGCGACACACAGGGGCTCCTGGCCCCCCCAGATGGTGTGGAAAGGGGGGCTTTGGGGCTCTCACTGCGGCACAACAGCATTACAGAACTAAGCGCTGATCAATTCTATGGCTTCAGCCAGCTCACGTGGCTCCACCTGGACCATAACCAAATAAGCACCGTGCGGGAGGATGCATTTCAGGGGCTATACAAGCTTAAGGACCTCAACTTGAGCTCCAACCGCATCACCAAGTTGCCCAACACGACCTTCATCCACCTCATTAATCTCCAGATCCTGGACCTTTCCTTCAATCAGATGACGGCTCTTGAGCCAGAGCTATTCCATGGCCTGCGCAAGCTCCAGATACTGCACCTGCGCTCCAACTCCCTGCGTACAACTCCTGTACGGGCCTTCTGGGACTGCCGCAGCTTGGAGTATTTGGGCCTTAGTAATAACAGGCTAAGAAGTCTGGCTCGCAATGGCTTTGCAGGCCTGATTAAGTTGCGGGAACTCCATCTGGAGCACAATCAGTTGACCAAGATCAACTTGGCACACTTCCCCCGACTGGTTGCCCTTCAAGTCCTCTACCTTCAGTGGAACAAAATCAACAACTTAACGTGTGGGATGGAGTGGACCTGGACAACTTTAGAGAAGCTGGATCTCACTGGAAATGAGATCCGCACTCTGACTTCTGATGTCTTTGAGACTCTACCCAGTCTTAAGATCTTGCTGCTGGATAACAACAAACTAACGAGCCTCGACAGCCAGACCTTGGATATGTGGCACTCACTGGGAACTATTGGGCTTTCCAGCAACCTCTGGGAATGTACCAAACGGATCTGCTCACTGGCTACTTGGTTGAGCATATTCAAGGGAAGGTGGGAACACTCTATATTGTGCCACAGCCCAGAGTATGCACAGGGTGAGGAAATACTGGATGCGGTTTATGGGTTTCAGCTTTGTCAAAATTTTTCGGCACCATTCCTGCCGACCAGCCGCTCTCCTGAGGTCACGTCAGCCCAGGAAGCCACCGGCTCCCTATTTGGAATTATGCAGACACCCACACCGGACTTCTATGCAGAGGATTTTGGAAGCTTTACTACAGTTGCTACTACCACCACTGCCACCCAACCACCCAAGACCGCCATTGCGACCACCACCACCACCACAGCCGGGTGGGCGGCCGTGACAGACGACTTCTCAGAGGTTGACAACACAGTTCTCACCCAGAGGGTCCTAATTGGAACTATGGCCCTGTTGTTTTCCTTCTTTCTCATCATTTTTGTGGTATACATCTCCAGAAAGTGTTGCCCCCCAACACTGAGACGAATCCGACATTGCTCAGCAATTCAGAATCGCCGACAGATGAGGACTCAGACGCGACAGCCAATGGCAGACCTGGCCACCCAGGTACCCTACAATGAGTATGAGCCCAGCCACGAGGAGGGTGCCCTCGTCATAATTAACGGGTACGGGCAGTGTAAGTGCCAGCAACTGCCTTATAAAGAGTGTGAAGTATGAACTATTATTTATTCTTGCAGATCATGGTTTCCCATTTAGCCATTCCAAACAATAGTGTTGGTTTGTTATTTTTCCAGTATATATTAAAAACCAACTTGTTGGCTTTGAACATACGTTTTGGAAGCAGATGTACGGCGCAGCTGAATACAGGCCATCTTCTACCGTTCTGGAAGATTCAGATTAAGTTAACAGGTGTGAATTGATATTCACACATTTATTTTTATAATATGAATACACATTTGTTGGTATCAAGAAGGAAAACTGAAGACATGCCATGTCACTTAGAAATATATATGGTAACAAAAATAACCTAATTATGAAGAGGAGTCAGCCAACCACAAGAGGTAATACTTTAATCTTTACACACGGTAAAAGAAAAAAACTGAATTTGATATCTTTAAAACTGGGAAGTGTTTTTGTTATGATCTGACCAGACAATGCAGTATTCACAGGTCAATCCAATGCCCAAGTCTTACTTGCAAAGCTAACAAATGACACTTAACAAGGATATTTAGAACCTCTCCAGCCAATAAACAGCCTTCCAGGTTTAGAACTAATTCCATCACCTCTTAAATCCAAAGGCTTAGCACTTTTTCTGGGAAAGGTTAATGACCAATATGCCACAGTATTAATACTGCCAAAATGTCGTAGCTCTCTAGCACAGTGGGAGCAAAATACTATTTATGAAACCACTGATCCAAATATCAGCTACAAGAAACCTTCACACTGGTTCTATTTAAAACCAGTAAACAAGGTGTCACCCTCTTGTCCACAAATACAACCACAATGAATATATAAGCCTGTATTTACCAGTATACCTAAATAAATGCTAAAAATTTGAAATAAGTAGTACCAAAATTAAGAGTCTTGGCTCAGTGAATTTTCAGTGCTGCGAACAGTACCTGAGGGGCAGAGAGGAATGACACCATTGAGGTAAATAACTGAACAATCTGCATTAGAGAATCTCTCATTTTGGGGCGTCATGGCATAGCATCACTTCAACATATTCTCACAGGCTACCCCCAATAAGAAAGGGAGAGAGAAAAGACATGTTCCATGTCTTGTACTTCAAAGGGGGGGAAAAATTTAAACACATTAATCCAACACTGCAAGGCAATGTTGAATTTTATATATAAAAATTATATATTACTGACTAGAGATTCAGTTTCAGTTTCCCAGAAGCACCAGCAGTACAGGTGACTCATCCTGAATGACAGTCACCACTTTGTGTCAAACGGAATGGTGTCTATCATTGCATGAAAGCGGCTGCAGGTCTGTGGTCTTCAGGATGAGGATGTAGGCTTTACATCTGAATTTATACTTTTAAATTAGTTCAAATGAAAGGGGGGGGGGGGACAGACTACACTAATACCTTTACATTTAACCATGTGGACAGTAATGGAATATTGTAATACATGTTTGATAGAGAAAGTACAGCATGCTCTAGGAAGCGAGCGTTAATGCAAATCGACGACAGAAAGTGGCCTCTAGGGGGAGATGTAAAGACAAAATCGGCACAGAATTTTTCCAAACGTGAGAGAGAGAGCGCGAGAGCGAGAGACGTGAGAGCGAGAGAGAGCAAGAGAGGTCTTAGGATTAAGACAATTCACAGAATGACAGGGAAAGCCCCCCCCCCCCAAAGTCCATGATATATCCAGTATGTGTAATTCGACCGAATCCCCGACTACTTAAAATACCTGCCTAAATAAGACAGCCATATTATGAAGAGTGATACTAATTGGTACACAATTCATATGAAAACCTAGAGAGCTGTTTAAATAGGCTGACATGGTAGTCATGGTATTTACAAAACTGGCAGGCCATTTCAAATATTTCCCCAAGAAATTTAAGCGCGATATTCCTCATGTACTGCAACTCTGGCCGGCTCCCCTACATACCCTGCATGGTTCCCAAATGACAGACAAGAGTTTTGTATGTGCCAGCTGATGTCCGCAAAGACTGGACGAGCCTTACATCTGTATTTATCAAAAGCTTGAAACTGGACAAGTTCTGAACTGGACTGGTGGTTAAACATTTTATTTCTAAAAAGTTTAGCAAACATCTGGCATCTATTAAAAGCAACAGCTTGTGAAGTGATCAACACATGAATTGTAGAATTTTACATCTATCTGCACTCCTGTCACCTGTATCCATACCATGGTGAAGTGCGACATCACGTTCCCTAGCAATCCTGATCTTTAAAATGGGTAACGCATATGAGACAGCCATTTTAAACATTACTTCGTTGGTAGCGTGTTTTGATTTTCACAGATGGGGAGATCATGGGATTATTGAGAAAACACACTTGATAGTGTGCCTAAAGTCAACTGCACAACACTCAGAACAAACAGGAAGACCCAACATGGTTAAATGATTTATATTATACTCATGCCTTTAAAACAAACATTCTACCATGGCTTCTCAGTAATCCATTGAAAAATGTATCGGATGAAAAAGCATTCAGCAGTCAAAATTCATTAGTTATTGATTTATCAGTAAATGATTCCTATTAAAATTGTTACTAATTCTGATTAGTTTGGTAATCCCCTTCATTGATTGGTATGCTTGTTGCTAGGAGAAAAATGATGAAAGCACTTTACCAGCGTGTCAAAATAGTCCATGCTCTGCCACATTGCCTACACACCCATTGACAGCACTACTTTCACTACGCTGTGGTCCAAAAGAATGCTTCCCCCCTTTTTCCTTTTGTATTGTAATATGTACAATTTCATATATGTATAGTGGACAAAAGATGTGGCTTTAACTGAAGATTTTTTTTCCTTAAAACATATATTTTTTAAATAAAAATGACTACAGTTTCTGATCTTGCACAAGTCTGGCAGTTAAGTCATTATAAATGATTTGATATTGGCTTAGATTAACTGGTGCAAAAATACGTGAAAAGCTGTTGAAAGTACTTTTAGAATACAGAAGTAGAAAGTGACTGCATGTTACTTCTAAAGTATAGTTCTGTCACAACTAGGATGGTGGTATTTATACAGCTTCTCAGTCTCTAATGCTGGAATGCTATGACAAGACAAAAAGGGAAGGGGTGACCTAACAGCCTCAATGCCACACCATTCCAAGATGATACCACTGGAAAGGAAAGAGACAGCACTGGCTATTTCAGAGCCAAGCATTAATTCTGGCCAATTCTCTGTGCAATACCAGGGTGTGCTGACATCCGAACAAGGGTCTATAGGCTTGTTTTATGAGGTCAGTTTACTTCAGAATGGTTTGGGGTTAGGGTTAAACCCATGGATGGCCAGGATCTAGACAATATCCAAGGGTCAAAATTTGATCCATTAACCATGTTTGCTTTCTGCGAACTTACTTCCTGTACAGCGCTATACAACAGGTTTGAGAGAGTGCAAAACATTTACACAACTCAATTTCCAGAGAAAGCCATACGTACTGATACTACACTTGACTGCACTCTGTCAGCGTATGGCACAATGAAATCGTTCTGCCAGGGTTATACAGAATTTTTAACATTAGTAAGCTAAATGCAGCTTTGTCTTCCACTTCGTAGCATTTTCCACACACTGATAGACAGTAGGAATTCAGATACTGCCAAAATGTCATACTTGCATACAGCCTGCATATCTGCACAACTTCATGTTCATTTACACAAATCTTAGGGTGCATTTAAGTGATTCACTGCCTTCATGTTAATTATATTCAGCCATCTTTATATTATATGCTCATTGCTTGCACATGAACTCAACAGTTTTTATTCTCGGCTACATTAATCAATGTGGCCTCCGATACTTCAACGGCACGAAGCCAGCTGTTCAAAAACCAGCTCAGAAATTCAAATTTTGAAATTCCTCAAGTACTTAATTATTCAATGAACAAATCTTCTGACGGCAGGTCTAGCAAAGGTATTCTTAAGTACAACTGGAGACCACTAGTTCAGATAAAAAATAAGAAAAAAATATTAATCGCAAAATTATCACATAGACCTCGATGCTACTAGCAGCCCAAGCATTAGAAATGAGGGTTTGATCGTGCAGAAGTGTTACTGGCGACTGAACTTCACCAGTCACCAATATGTAACAGTAACCATCAAACCATAAAACTTCAGCTGCACAAATCTGTGATGTGCCTATTTTTCATAAAGTAGCCTAAAAATAAGCCATAGGAAACAAAGGTAATAAAAGCGCCACACACCATAGATCGAACAGGAAACCAGTACAGGATTTTTTTTTCTCTCTCAATATTGATTCTCACGATGATTCATAGCTTACAAGATAATAAAGTATTCCTCTTAGGGGATGCAGCCATCTACCACCCAGTCCTCTCAGTGGAGGTTTCTCCCCCAAAGAAGGGGGATCAAAGCGTCTATGCAGCGAAGAGCCATTAACTGGCCGTCTGAAGTTCAAGGTCACTGAAAAACACTCAGTGACAGCAGTATTTCAAGGTCTTCTGCTGCCATGATCATAGTACTTGATGCAAGGTTAATAAATGGCACCACATTTCTTTCTCACAAATTAAAAAAAAATCAAAGCAGAAGAGCCTATTAATAGATAACATTTAACAAAACCTGAATTATGGGTAGAGTTAATTCTGATAAATGAAATCTTGGAAGACTACTGGAGCAATAATTCTTCCTTAGAAAGAAAATGTGTATTTGCTGCAAGAGCACAATGACTCATGGAAATGGTTATTGGCAGTGTGAGAAAATTGAACAAGCCCTCGTCACAGCCTGCAACAAGGCAGAACCCTTTAAAGCTCTGATGAATAAAGGTACCTTTTAACTGTGCATCTTTAATTATGCTAATGAATTGGCAGATCCCCTTGATGCATCTAATCTGGATTGCAAATCAGCATTCAGCATAAGACATTTCTCCTCTGAGCTCATCATTGAATCCCACTGTTTCAAAAGGATAGCTTCAGCTAAAGAATTCAATCAGGACTGACTTTACAAAAATGGAAATGCTTCTATATAGAAGAAACAGAATATTACTCACATAAACTGAAATATGGAGAATAAGTTACCACAAACATAATATAAATAGTTATTAAAAATCCAGGGCATGGAATCTTAAACTTGTTAAAAACACCAGTTATCGCAAGCAAAACCTAATCATTACAGGCTCCAGATTACAGAGCATCTTAGCGTCAGCAATTTCTGCCAGAATGATGCAAACTACTTGCACCTGACAGATCCAAAAGTGAATCTGTACTAGCTTCAATTAGAATGCTGGTCATTAAAATGTAGGCATGACTCATTCAAGAAATGGCACATACTTTAAATGCGATCACACAAAACCTATATGCAAATATCACAGTCGTACAAGCGGCCCAAGGTGATATTCAAAGATATGACAGAAAAAGGATGTTTTCCCAAAGGTAAAAATCAGGAGATCTCACATATCACCAACAACATGCTTGATTTTGGTTTGCTGCAATATGACCCGGCCTAGAAAACTGCAAAGAAACAACTTAATGACCCGTCGATTTGTTTATGTCTGTTAAAAATGTCAGCCAATATATCTCTACTCCCCCAGTCTTAAAAAATGTAGATTAATTAAAAACCAAAATAAGGTGTTGAACTACATTTCTTTCATTCAGGTTAATAAAATTCTGTCGAGACCAAGAGTCTTTGATCAAATTCATTTGAACCAAAAAATATCTAGCTGCACAAACAAAATGAGGCTTGCTTTATCAAAAGAAAAACAAATTAGATCAGAATGACTGACCAACAGCAAAAAGAAAAATGTCTACAGTGTGTATGCAGAGATCATACTAGAGCAGGTGCGGTAAACCTGATTTTAACCCTCTGGGGTCTTCAGATAGAGAAGACACTGGCTGGGGAATGGTCACATTTCATTCAATATCAAACTTAATTCATGGCAAATAAATTCTAATTTTTTGGCATTACACTCATCTTAATGTATATTGTAAATGTGTTAAGTTTGTCGTCAAAGTACAAACATTGCAAAATGCAGTTTGGAATACTTGCAGAAACATGATGACAGTACATAGTAAGCAATGCTGACAGTTTGTTTTGATCCCAGATAACTGATCACCAAAGTCTTGGGTACACGAAGATGACTAAATGAGGTCGTTGCAACATTCAGTTGGATAAATAAGAAAAACTTAATTCACTTTCTAGCTCCTTTCATTGAATATGTAGGTGTCTCTTGTGTATGAATGGGCCGTCGACACCTGGCCACATCCCTCCCCCCCTTTTATGACGTTTCATCATTGCGTTGTTCAAATTATCATGCGAATGCGATTTCAATACATGATGCGGCTATTTAGAATGTGAATACTGTCTTCAAGGGGAGGGCAGTACTACACGCCCCCCATGCAGGTAAGACAAAGAATAGGTGACATGGTTTACTTTTTCGCCAATTTAACCTAATTTTAAAAACTTTAATACTTCCGACAATGGACGTTTTGAAAAAGGCAGATTGCAGATTTAGTCAGTGTTTTTCTTCATGATTCTATGTAAAGATTTAAGCAAGATATAAACTAAAAAAAAAAGTATGACAAAAGCTGCATTGCCGACGATGTGCTTGTCCCTAAAGGGTTAACATACCAGATAACCAAGAGAAGGAACAATAAATTTCAAAGCTTGCCAAGTTAGTTTCCTATGAAAGACTTCAAAAGTGTTAGTGTAACTCATTGCTGGTCAATCATGATCCGTGTGATATGACAATTCTGCATGCTCATAACGCGATGTTGATATTGCACCTCGTCTCATCCTTGATACTATGTACTAAAAAAAACTTTCACACTTTCACAATTTTGTTATACTACTCTGAGCATCTGCTTTAATTTCATAGGCTATTATTTCAGCAAGTGGAAGCTGATTCCTAAAGGTCCCCAGGGAACGTCTATTTCTTTTGGTGCTGATACCAACTATACACTACTACTCAATGTAATGGTTTGATCTAAAATAAGCAACAAGCTGTTTCTAAACAAGGTCAATGTAATTTCTGGAAATCTTCTTAATCCCCTTAATTACAACTATAGTAGAATCTCTAAATGCTTTTGCACAACATCATGGTATATGCAGTAGGGCTGGGCGATAAAATAATTATCGCAATAAAATTTCACGATATCGATATGCCAAGTGCTCAAAGGGGGTCTGATATAATTTGAGACACCATGCCACTGGCCACACACTATGCATCATAAAATGGGGTTACTTCACGACTACTTGTCAGGACTGCCAATGCAGCACAAGTGCTAACACAGCTGTAAAAACAGGGGATTCACTGAACACAAAACAGAATGCAATAGGGCAAGTAGGCAGACGATGAGCAAAAGGGTTAAAACAACGGCAACTCACCAAGAGAGCAAGCAAGTCTGAGGCAACCTGTTAAATCCGGTAATCCAGCGAAATCCAAAAGGAAAATCTACAGTAAAATTCAGTCCATGAGAAATCCAGCAATAATAATCCATAGAGAATTAAGACAGGAATAATGCCAGCAGCAGCGTTCCGATGACTAACAACCTGCTCATCTCGCGCACTTGTGAAACGCGAAATGCTGTTTGGTACACGTGGCGCTTCTGGTTTCCTTTTGGGTATGATTTAAGTGCTTTTCTGAGCCAAGAGCCCCATCTAGTGAGGTTAGAATATATAGTAAATTGTTCTGCAATTGTCATTTTGGTCATCACTACCGTTCGGCAAGCATATTACGTTCTGAAGATGGTTAATTGTCGTTAACTTATCTAGTTTACGGTTTAAATCAGGAGTAAAACAGAGAGAAATGAAAAATTTTATCGCGATAATTATTGATGACCGATATGAACATTTTTATGATAACATTTTTGGCCATATCTCCAAAAATATGCAGATAGCAAAACATTGAAATTCCTCCCGATTGGCTAAGAGTTGCATTCTGTATCAAGTGCCATGCGCACACAGGCCAACCACTGACTGACATTCAATTTAGGCACTCCAGTTCACTTGTGTTAGAAACCAGAGGACATGCAAACCCCACACACGGAAGTGGTGTGTGGCAATAGCACTCCCAGCCATGCCACCATGTTGTCCTCAATAGTTGGCCTGCCTGATATTCGATTGTAATATCAGCACCGCACGATATGCATAGGCGATTGTCACTTCAGAAAAACCATAACAGCTGGGTTCAGACAGCAAGTCACACAAAAACGTTTTTTCTAACTAAAGGAAAAACAAAACTAAGCATGCTCTGGAATTTTAATGTTAGTTCTTTTAGAAGATTATGCAACACATTTTCACAAAAAAGTGCAAACTATACCACCACTACTACTGCATGAGCTCTGCAGGTGCATTTCATGTCAATCATTTTCATGTGTTCTGTTAAACCCAGTATGGCACATTTGAGAAATTTAACCAAAAAAAAAAAGTGAATGAGGAAGAGAAAAGTGAACAAGAGTAGGTCACCAAATACATTATCATTCTGCTGTACAGAATATTCTAGATGTCAGGTGATACCAGGCAAAAGCAAGTGATGTGGACACTTCCTGTTACCACATCTCACAACAGCAATTTGAGAGACAGTTGGTAAATATGATGCTTTTGGCTATAGTTTTTTGGGTAAATTTAATTTTGTTTTATAAATACCACAATACTTAATCTTAAATCTCACAATGAGAGCTTTTTCCCCCCATTATAGTCTGGTTCCTCAACACACAATATCCTCACAAAATACATAAATATATCAAATTACACTGGCTTTGAACAGAGTATACAATGTTTCCTGGTTGACAGTCACAATCAAATCTATTCTTGCTATCAACCTATAAAACATATAATAACTTGTGAATCTATGTAAACTGTCGATCACTTGGTGAATTCTCTTTTAGCATTTCAGAACCTTTACAAGTTTTGCAAGCATAAGACCTTCATAAATCAATATTTTTCAGGTTGCTTAACTTGTTTCTCCAAATGTATAAATTGTAATAGTATAGTGCATCTGTGGAAAACAGGATTTGATGCAAAATATTAACTTTTCCAATAGAAATTACATAACACACTAAAACAATGTCTTCATTTTCAATGAGTAGAACTGGTTAAATTCAGTTGCAAATATCTCTACAATTCAAATTGTCAAACTGCGTGGAGAACTTCCCACTCTGGCAACACTGAATGCAAAGAACATATTGGTTTAGCTATGCGCATAGGCCTATCCTCTCTTTTACAAAGATGACGGAACGAGCAAAACTGACACAGAATATTTCAAAATAAAAGCAGCACAGTTCAGCAGTAAAATGAAAATTCTAATATTTTCTAAAAAGGGCATGGGTTTGACCCCCTCTTCAGTAAATACTATTTGTTTAAAAATTGGCAATAGACTAACGTTCAGGTTAGCAAACCATCATGGCCCAATGTGAGGAGTATCCAAGTATTTGCAAATTTGCACATTCACTGGTATGTATTGACCCCATCTCTTGCTCATGTGAGGGGGTTATTGTATATATACACAGTACAGTCTCGGCAGAATATCCGAGAACCCTGGGGCAAGGCCCTTAAACTGCGCCCCTGGGGCAATGCGAGGTGCCTGCTTTTCGCTGTGACCCTCAAGCTTGCTCTCACCTGCATGGAGAACAAGATAGGGGCAAAGAATAAAAATGTGCCCACAAGGAATAACGTTTCATTGTTGTTCATTATTATTATAAATAAAAGCAAACAAGTTGCCAGCAGATTAGACATATTCCATTAATTACAAATGAATGCAAATGGTTTTGGAACAGCAGAATGTAATTTGGATTTCAGCAATTTTAAGTCCATTCATTCCATTCCAGGTACTAAACAAGGCTGCGGCTAAAAAGGTAAATACCAAAACGGCAGAACGCACTAAAGTCCAACAGTGAAGGGTCAACAAAGCTTGGCCTACCTTCACTGGCAGAGGTGAAAGGAAAAATAATCACACACACATTAGAAAACGTAACATGGGAATGAAGCTTGCTTAAACATGAGGAAACTGTCAAACACTGACAGAAAGGCAAATATAAGCATTTACCCAAGCACATGTTTTTGAGTGATGCCTTAGAGTCTGAGAAACTAGATGTATTTAATGCATATTTTGAGATGGTTGGCTGTCTGACAGCAGGCAGAACCATGATTATACCATCTAAACTAATTGAAATTTGTTTTTTGGGCTCTGTGGCAATTAATCTTTCCCAGCCTCGTTTATCTGTTTGCAGCCAATTCATTCTTTTCCTCTGGATATTTATTAAATGTAATTACAAGACATTTTAGGACCAACACAATGTAAATTCCCAAGGCCTTCCATATTAGATTGGGAGCCTAAAGTATTACTGCATTGAATATACCAGGGTTAAAATCCTTACAAAAATCCCTGCAGTAAACATTAAATCCTACCAAACTCAACCACGCACTGTAGACAATATTGAAGGTTTTTAAACAACTGACTGCCCAAAAATTAAAATAAAGCTTAAACCATAATACATATCACTAAAACTGATCTTTACTAATCCTTTAAAACATCTTGCCCTATACAATTCCAACTTTTTAATGGTAATATCTTCAAACAGAACCACCCTATCTGAAGAAACATAGAATCTCTTCTCTGAAAAGGTTTCTTTTTAAAAGTTCATGCTACATTCCATTTGCCTCTGGATCCGATTTTCGGATTCTGAAATTACATCACGTCCGCTAAAAACTCGGGAAAACTGAGTCGGATGTGTTCCATTTGCCACAGAAGTAGCAATACCATGGACCTGTTATGATCCGCCCGTCAGAGCCTCATGTGTGCCACGCCCCCCTCGTTACCTCGTGTCGGATCCTGATTGTAACCAGCTGTTTATCCGTGCTGGATTGTCTTGCGTATTTAGTCCGCGTCTGAGTCAGTCTCCGCAGATTCGTCATTTGGTTTCGTTTTGTGCTTTGGTATCCCGCATCCTGTGCTTCGTGGTGAATAAACCCCGTGCCGTCAGCCTGCTCCTTACTCTCTGCTTACCCGACCGGCAGCGCGAGTCATAACAGGACCCATATGAAAAAAGGATTTTTTTTGCTTAGCAGGACAACTTGTCGGATTTAAGGTACCTCTGTTTAAACGGCCTTTATCTTTGTTCACTTACAATTAGCCCGAACTACCTTAAATCCGACCAATAATCCGACTAATCATGAAATCCAATTCTAGCCCGGTTAATTGGTAGCCATTGTTAGGAATATCACTTGATAACATTACGTGCGGTGCTTCACTTAAACTCTGTAGCAACACGTGCACAGATAAGTTGTACGGTATAGTGCGTGCGACAGATTTAATGAGCCACAAATGAGAAGTAGGTTTAAAAAAGGATAAAACTGCAACTTTCCCTTCGGTTGATAAAGGGTGCAGCCATCTTGGGTTCTGAACTCGGGATCCTCTGTGCTGCTCCGAGATATTTCTCGGATCTCCGAGAAACGAGAGTGTGCATGTTGCATTGATACTACATTTGTACATGGATGCAGACGGTGAAAGGCGGTTCATGCGTACAGCAGAAATATTCTACCAGACCAGGAGAGGACAGATGTACTGCTGATCCTACTTGCAATACAGTAAAATGGGTACAGTGGTTTTTACTGCTACTAGTTTTTAAAAACTGTAAAAAGTTTTAAAAAGTTGTTAGGCTTGGGCAGTATTAAGAATACAGCATACAATGGCATTATGAAATTCTTACAACAAAATTAGGAGCACCCCACGGTGAATTTTATTGCCAAGATTTCAAAACACTGTAAAAGATTCCAAAGTGTGTTTGTTAAAAATACTGTATACTATGGTATGTCTACTGCAGGAGAAATTAGATGGGGATCTCTCTGCACTTCCTTCAGCATATACAATGGCAGTCCTAATAGACTATAATCCCAAATGCAACACATTGCTTTATGACCGCTATGACATCACCAGTGTTTTAAAAAAAAAAAATCTGCGCTGCTAGTTATATAAAAGTACAGCACATAACACTTACCTGTTACTGGTTTATGAATTTACTATAGTTATTTAGGCTATACTATCTACGTTTCTGTAAGCATACTCGTCTCAATGGCAAAAATCGTCCAACATTTCTCTATGTATCCCTGTTGCCAAGCGACGCATGACAACTGTGGTAAGCGGAGCTACACTATACCTAGATTGTTTCTATGTTACATACTGCGTAACTCAATCCTGCTTTCTCAAAGTGTAATACATTAGTGTTGTTTTAGGTTTTATGCATTTAGTACGATTTGGCAGGTTAATCTCCCTCTAGGAACACTCAAAAATTACTCCATATTGGCTAAGGAATATTTTCATACGAATGCTTGACTTTTAGACTGAGGAGGAAACAATGAAGGGAATGCCAAGCATGTTAAGGCTGAAAAATATTGATTTTTTGCACCGTGCATTTCATTTTTCAAGCAAAACTATTCATTAATTGCTCGTGATGGGAGCACTTTCCAAATAACAAAACACCACTGTCAGAGTTAAGTGTCCAGTCAGTGTTATTTGTTGAGTGATCAGAGAGAAAAGGGCTGTGGGACTAACAGTCCATGAGAAGAATAAATCCAATACTATTTGTTTAAGTAGCTGCAAAGTTTACATGTAGTTAATAGTTAGATGAGATGATCGGTGAGCTTCTCTAGTAGGCGTTCCCTGCGGGGGGGGGGGGGGGGGGGGGG
>JAODUD010000002.1:7355956-7385037 GCA_026784285.1 Stomatorhinus walkeri | reverse complement strand
CCCCCCCCCCCCCCCCCCCCAACTGTCATGAGGAAGATAGAAAAATGTCTGCTACATGGCTACTCCTACTCCAGCACCCAACATGGGCAGAAAAACCATTTCTCTAGGTATCCACTAGTTAGCCACAGGCTGAAGGCAGCTTTTCATGTTAACAAGCAGGTTTCCCTGAGGACAGCTATCCTGCAGCCAAAACATTGACTCTGTGTAGCTGAAATCTGTGCCTTGTGCCCGATATACAGCGTGATGAAATTGCTTTTCACTGCAGCATGCCAAATGTCATTTAACTGGCTCAAAGAAAGAGGCTATATTGGTGGAAAATGTTCAATGCGTTAGTGTGTTCAAATCCATGAGTCAGGTCAGACATCTGGAAATGCTATTTGATAAGTTTTTAGCCACTGAGATCTGGTTTAACGCACACACATGGGCTTCAGTGCTAACAAGTTTATATTAGTCATTCAGCTTGAATCTTTACTTATGCATCCGAGTTGTAGCCTGAGAACAGGGTTTCTCGGCTGTTCCAACCTCCAGCTAAACACGGCCAGGCTCTATTGCCATATACTGCAAATTTTATCTGGGTTGCGATCAGGTTTGCATCTGTGCGGTGACTCATTATGGCACGAATAGCATCCCCTGCCACAGTTCCGCAGACTGATGATTGATAAACAAGCACAAGGCCATTGATATGACCAAGTGCAATACTATATACTTCAACAGTTAACATTTGATAAGCAAGAGCCAAGAAGAGCATTTTAATTTAAAGAAGATACTAGAGAACATGTAAATAGTGTATTTGTATGTTATACTTGAATCAGGCCAAACATGGACAACTAACAGCAATTCCATTCTTGGGAAGCTCTTAAGGAGAGAGAAAGCATCAGCACTCCACCAGTACTTGTTTCTGATAGAAATGCCTCTCTGCCTCTATAATTAGGGCAAGGGAACCATCTCTCATTCACCTGCCAGCAAACCAATCAAAAAGGCAAGTTTTTTTTTTTTTTTTTTTTAAACGGTGAGAGATCAAGAACCAAGGCTGAGAAACACTATTTGACAGCTTGCTGGTGACAGCTTTGTGTTTTATAGCGGCCTTAAATACTCCAGAAGTCTCTGTGGCATTCAATTTTCTGCAAGAGGCATGACGCAACTTAAATATATATTAAAACAAGATTAGGAGACAGTTACTTTCACTCCAGTTCCCGGTTATTTGGCATCCAGGGTGTCGTTTCATGCAACCAGGATGGTTCTAATGATAAGAGAAATAAAAGGCAGCAGCCCCCCCCCCGCTACATCTTCATGCTGATCAGCGTGGTGGGGCTGCCCAGGAAAGGATCCCAAACCACTACAGGCGCGGCCTCAGAACGGCGCCGTGTGTCAGCTGGGCATGTTCCAGCCCAAACGCACATATCAAACAGGAGGAACTGGGGTAACTGCCACATAAAAGGGGCTAAACGCACAGCCAGAAATCTGTACATGGAATACAGTGTCTGCCGGGGCAATTATTTTTAGGTTATTTTATCACACACTGGGTGGCATGGGGGGCGGCATAGTGGTGCAGTGTTTAGCACTGTCACCTCACTTTTGGAACCAGGGTTCAAGTCTCCAACCAGGTTCCATGTTCTCCCTGTTTGGTTGTGGGGTTTCCTCCTGCCCCCCCCCCCCCCCAGCCCAAAAAAACATGCTGTGGTTAAAAACCTTTTCTACCTCAGTCGTGTGCGCCAACCGACTTCTGATATATAATTCGCTCAGCACTAACAAAGCTACCAAATTGCCCGTAGGTGTGCATGTGCAAGTGAATAGTGCAGTAGTGTGCCCTGTGATGGGTTGGTGGCCTTTGTCAATGTCCAGACCCCCTGCGACCCTGAATGAAGCAAGTGGTTGCAGAGGATGGATGGACAGATGGATGCAATGTTATAGATGTTCCAAAACAGCATGCAGGATCCTTGTGCATGAAAACGCGCGCACACACTCTGCAGACAAGAAGCGCTGCTTTAGGACCAGGTATGCTGCTGCTCCATTTCATATCCTGCAGGCAGATGCAGTGGTCCCTGGGGATTAATACTGCCTGCAATGGCAGGCTGTCACTGACACAGACACTGCCGTAAATGCAGGTTAAAACTGCGGAAGGTGAAGGTATCAGGAGATTGTCTGAATGGCACACGCATGTTTCATCACATAGCAACTATATAAAATGCAAAACACACTCAGAACCCAAAGACACACACAGTACTCTTGTAACACGGGTCCGCAGGAGAGAGAAAAGGCTGCTGGGCTTGTTGCTATGCAACCAGCATGCTCCGTTTAAAGTGGAAGACAGCAACCAAAGCCCTGACTGGACAATATTGCAGTTAACAGCTGGTGAAACTTTTAGTTGAGTATTTGGCAGATTTTTAATCACCTAACCACACAATGAATAATGCTACCCATGAATCTTGCAAACCATTCCATACAGGGAACAAGGATTATAAGACCATCAAGTCTTCAATCATGTCAAATGAAGAATGGAATCAATTAGCATAAAATGGAAAGGGGGGGGAGAGAGAGAAATCAAGACATGTAATCAAGTTACTTGCTCAATAGCCATTTCCACCACAAATATTCAATTTGAGTTAATGCAATTAAATCATTCTGAAAACCACATTATATACTAAACATCTCTGGGATTAAATAAAAAATACCCTACAAGGGATAAGATAGTGAATGGTCAATGGTGCTAATTAAATGTTAATTCTACGAACACCCGTCTTCCTCCAAAAATGTATCACTTTGAAGAAATACGTTTCAGATAGAGGCTCAGACGTGTCCAGATACCAGAAATTCCAAAAACTCTGGGCTTTTAATGCCAAAAAATGAGACGTGTCAGAAGACAATCCGCTCAATAAGCACAAGGCCCAAAATATCAGACACAATGAATTAGAGGTTTTAAAAAGAAAGGTTTCATACTTTCATCCATGTTAGAAATGCCTGGGCATTAAAGTAGAAAGGCTGACTAGGCTCCCAAGACAGAAACCATTTTCTGAATGTGCTCAATTTAAGTGCCATGGGGCGGGTGGACAGGGGGACAGCAGGAGCTCATGCAGTAACACAGATGCTTCAGATATGGAGGATCTTCTGTCATTAGAAGTCAATAGTATCTGCAAAAGGCAAGTTGAAAATGGCTGACTGCCTTTGGGGCAAGCTTCAGGAGTGCTACCCGGACACCGCAACCAGACAACCCTGCTTGCAGAGTGACATCAGAAGTCAGGGGGCACAAAAAGGCCACAGATGTGGAAAACACGTTCTGAAGTATGTGGGACACAAACGACCAATGAGGATCGGGGTGGGAGGGGACAGAAGATTCATCAGGTTCAAATGCCGTGTCAATTCTGCGAAAAGGCACGGGCATACAGAAATACCACAGGAACATATACACACACACAGTGAACTTTTTAGGTAAGAACAACATCAAAGCATGAAAACACAATACATGGATAAGCCCCCAGATAACAGGCCATGAAAAATGTTGGGGGGAGGGGGACGACAGTGTGGGAAACTTAGGATAGATGGCTGAACTAAAAGACAAAATCATATAGATTTTAGAGATACTTTGTGTGACCCTCAGTCTACAGCACTCTTTCCCCATATTTTAAATTTATATTTAAAAAATTCTTTCCTGACAAAAGAATTACAGATTAGTTACCAGGTTACTTATCAGATGCCACTGATATCATATTACTCAGCCCTAGTGACAACTACAAGAGCTTAAACTAAATATTCACAATTCAAATATCACTATTGTGCAGCACAATAAAAACCATCTTATGCATCAATACGTAGGAAAAAATGGGAAAGATGTTATGGAAATACGGTTCTGGTCCAAAGCTAGTAGGCACACTGAAATGATGGCATGAAGTTGCAAGTACTGCTCAGGCACAGGAAGGTGAGAGACCAGTCACAGCACTCAAGCCCAAGCTAGTGCTATAGCAAATATTCAAATATATTGTAAAAAAAAAAAAAAAAAACATTTGAATAACTGGTTAAGGACTGGTAGATATCCAAGTACTGTAGCCCCCTGAAACTCATGTGCAGTTCAGATTGAGTGCGATGTCGCACCAGTGAAAGACAAACACTAGTGAGTGAACAGAAATAAATGCTGGGTACACAAAAAAGCCAGTTGTGAACTAAAATATTTCATAGTTGCAGCCCTAGTCCAAGCCGTTACATTTTGATTATAGCGAGCTCAAAACAGAGAAGCAGAACTGACATCTCAAACTTAGATTAGAAATTAAAGAAATGGTGCCACTGATGCTTTTCTGCATATTGAAAACCTACAGTGCATGAAACTCATTATAGTCAAGATGAATGCAACTCACCTGGCAAGAACACAGCACTGCGTCACATTGTAGCAGCGATTTACTAGACTTTTCTTCATATAAATTTAGGTAGAGGTGATGCTGACAAGGCAGGTAAGACGTATGCAGGGTCTGCTATGCCTTTAAGGACTAGGATAAACAATTCACTGGCCTGAAATTAGTACAGAATACTTTTAAAAAGCCAAAAGCAAAAATGACACTGTGGTGATGAAATACATCAGGCTGTGAATTCTTTCCAGAGGTCCTCAAGACAGATATGGATCTTGGTTGCATAAGCCATGCAATAAACGACTGAAAAAGTATATACATTTTCTAAACTAAAGGAATAATATGCTTCATAACACCACCAATACAGACAATATACCTTTATATTTGAAACCATCCAGAGACTACAGGATCATGAGAAACTGAAAAGGTGTGACTGTTAGAGGGTTGGGCAATCATCCAACATCTCCAGGGAATGGGTTCGAATCTCTGTGCACCACTGCCCATGATGTACGCATTAATGTTATGCATGTGCCCTGTAACAGACCAGCAAGTCAGCCTTGATGGAGACTTAAGACTTAGTTAGTACTCGCCTGGTGTCTATCTTTGGCAATGGATTTTTTTAAAGTGTCAGATTTCAGTATCTCCACATTTCATAGCATCTTTATCAATCACCTTAAAATTGGTCTTTACTTGAAATCCAATTTACAGGTACAGATGGTAGATGCATCAACTGACTGCTGTTTACAAAACTTCACATTTGCAGAATGTGATAAACTTAGGAGGGCTCAAACTATGGCTGCAAGAACTAATCAAGGATGTTGGTAAATCAATAGTAAAAACAGCTGACAATCAATATGCAATTGATAGCAAGCAAATTATGGATAAGACCATAAGATCATTGTTTCTATCCCACTTTGCCAGATAGGAGTTGACTGCACTGTATGAACTTTATTACAATCGCCTTAAATACCCGTTTAAATAAAGTATTTGCACTTGTTTCTTTTGGTCCAACCCATGGATTAGTTGATTTAACGAAGTCAGCGGTAAAGTAATGATTTTATGCAGCCTTAGAAGTAACATGAGTGGAGTGTAAACTGGCAATTTGAACAAGGATTTGTAAATCTTTCACTCCAGACACTGAATGACTTAAAACTTTACATCTAACATGCTTAAGTACAAACATTTACTTGTAATCATTCAAAACTTATAATCTAAAACCTTTTAAAGGGTCAGTTAAAGACAGTCCAAAAGACTGAGTAAACCGAATGGAGAAATCTAGGACTTATGAACTTGGAGGCAGTTACTCTGCTGTATCTGGGAAGTCTTCCAGTACAACCATTTTGGTTTTTTTCTTTCTATCCCTGCCATCCAATGTACACGAATAAACAAAAATGTTACCTTAAATATCCATGTGCTAAACACCGTAGATGCAGTAAACCACCATCTCCAGAGGACAGGAAGGGAGATATTCAAGGGCCTTAACATCTTGCATCTCACTTAAAATGCATTCAAAGTTTAGTGGGACTGAATACAAGCTGCATCTTTGTGAAAGTCTAAAATTCTTCAGTACATACACTCAATGGCCAGTTTATTGGGTAACCCTAGTTAATATTGTGCCAGACTCACATTTGCTTCTAGAACCAGAATAAACAAAATGCCTGACAGCACAAAGCTTAGTTTGTCTATTTCCAACCTTCCTGTTCCACCTTTCTTGATGGACAGCTCTCATTAATAAGGCATTTACACTTATGGAACAACAGTTACCAATATTTTTACTTTATAGTACCATAGTCCGTAAATTCTAGACATTGTAATGCATGAAAATTTCAAAGAAAGCTGGTTGTGACCCACACCAAGTCCAATGTTCACTTACAGCATGCATCTTACCCATGCTAAAAATTAGCCAAAACGATAATGAAACCATGTTTACGTACTGTAGGTATGCAGCAGCAATCACATTAGGGCTGCAACTAACGATTATTTTGATAATCAGTTAATCTGTCGATTATTTTTCCGATTAATAGGGGGGGGGGGTTGATTTCCAGCATGTTTTAATAACCCAGACTGTCTTCATGCGCTGCCTTGCGCTCTCGGGAGACTCTATAGACTTTAGTGACTGAATGGCGCAAATAAGACGATTGATGAGGAAAAAGCCCGGAACGGCAGGCGGCAAATTTAGTTTTAAAACACGTCCAGTTCTGTGCGCATACTACAGTAATGAACTGTAAATAAGAATTAACATAAGGCTATTTAATTTAATAAAATGACAAATGACTTCCTGTCATCTGGCGCTATATAGAAAATAAAATTAACTCGGGGCGCCCCCCTTATGCAATGGTAGGGTAAACACTATGGTATATATATAGCTACATTTGATAATGGCCAATTGTGTTGACATCTTTCCCAGACAACTTCAACTGTGTTGATGTGCATATGTGTGCATGTGTGAAGGGGCAAGGTAGGCAACGCGGTCGGTAGTAATGTCATTGGTTGCACTTGAAGTGGGAAGTATGCAATCAGTCAGTAAACGGCTCATTAATAGAAATATTCTCAGAGTTGTGGTCTCGGTTGGTCTCAAATAAAATCTCAAGTCCATGACAAGAACGAGTACAAATATGGCTGATTCAAAGACAAGATCGAGACCATCAAAAACTGGTCCAGAGTATTATAGAAATTTATAGTAATATCAAATGTTATCATGAAGAAATGAAGCAGGTGAGTAAACGCTGTTTTGTAAAATGTGCGTAAACGGCGTTTATGTGCATATACCCTCCACTACACCACTGAACGAAAGATGCGTCAATTAACCTGAATAACTGCATAAAAATCCAAAAGCTCCACAACGTCACATAATACATCTGTCTCTCCGACCTAATGTCAGCTAATTACTACAGTTTCTGGCAAAATTAAAATGAGACTCTGCCGAGTCTGTCCCCGCCATTTTTCAAACGTTTTTTCCCCCCAGTTCTTCCAGAATTCATCACGTAAGCTACTCAAGGCATGGCACTGGTTCCAGTCTCCTTTTTCTTTTATGGCGGTCGGCCATACTGCCATCGCGGCTTTGGTTAGCTTACTGCTCCCAAATTAGGGGGTAGCCACTGTACTTGTGTGTAATAACGTAGATCCAACTACTCGATTATTGAATTAGTCGGCAACTACTTTAATAGTTGATTTTAATCGGTTTATATCGATTAGTTGTTGCAGCCCTACACATGATCTGCTGTTTGGAGCTGGCCTTAGGATAATAGGCAGGGTACCTAAAAAACTAGCTACTTAGTATTATACAGGAGCATGCCTGAGCATCTCATCTTCAATGTGCATACACTGCTGTAACGGGCTGAAGTTCTTAGGATGCAAAGCTGCAAACCAAGGAGTCGATTATGAGAATGCGGTGATTGTAAAATCTGGCAAAGTGATAAAACTGCAAATTGTTACATGCCTTCAATAAGGCAGCTCAACACCTGAAAAAAAAACAACTAAATTAAAACCAATTAGGCACAAAAACAAGGTGACAAATACATTACCCCATAGGTGCCTGCAGGCTGATGAGAGACTGAAAAGAGCTGCGCTTTCTATACAAAATCCAAGTTTTTTTCCCTTAATGAGCAAGCTGATCTCTCTCAATACGCATAGAGGGCTTTTGATAAAATCACTCCATGGGTAAACCAAAACACTAAGTATGAAACTGATCTAAAAGTAAATGGTTACTCATTTTGTGACTAATCCTGCAAGAATAACTCGAGCATAAAGGGTTGAGCACAAATCAGCAATGCTTAAAAAAAAGGTAGGAGCACTACATTTTAACAAGGGGTCTGAAATAGAGATTCTCCACCAATGATATACCAGGGCCCTTGAACAAATCCCAGGAGTCGCATTTATATAAAATGAGGGTATAAAGAGTGACCCCTGGCGGTTTCATTCAGGGTTGAGCTTCACTGGAGAACTGCACCTGAAACTGCAGACTAGCTGTGCAAGTTCTGGGAGATAGAACCACGTGAAGCTGCATGGAGAAGGAACACAGACTGAAAATTACTTACGTTGCCCATGTATTCTGAGAGCAGGTCTTGCAGTGCCTGCCTGACAGAATTGCACTCTGCCACTATGCGCTCCCTGCGGTCGTCGCGTGTGCAGGAAGAGTCAGCCATGAGGGCAGCACCACTGATAATACTCTCCAATCGCTCCTCCAGGGAAGGGCGGAATCGGTCCTCGCTGAAGCTCATAGGGTCCACGATGATTTGTTTCTGTACCAGGAAGAAGGTAGGTAAAGACCTGAGAAGCCGTTTGCATTAGGAATAACCCATTACATATTCTGAACAGAAATTTGATCCCAGCAAATACTGAGACCTTGATAATTGAACATTTACAGTGGATTATCCCCCTTTCTATGAAAGAGGAAGGAAAAGAGGCAGTAGATAAATATTTATTTTGTTGGGAAGTGTGCGCAAATATGAAACTCCACCAATCCAATTGCTCTTTACACTCCTGGTGACATGGCAAAAAGCAAGCGTGCTGGAGGAACACTACATTTACTGCTGGCAGCAGTAACTTTTACAGACTGACTTGTTTGGCAGGTGTGCAGGCAAGCAATTCAATTCCGCTTCTTTGGACAAAAATTGACAAATGACAGACAGTCTCAAACAATGCCGATGATTTCTTAAAAAGTTATATGGGGGGGAACTAAATAATGAATTGAAACAAAGTACATCAAGAAAGAGTAGGAAATAGCCGATATATGCAAAAGATACCTTCATGTCAAGTTAAAATGCAACTATATTTAAAACAGATGCAGCAAACACCAGCAACGTTTGACAATCTTTAAGAAACATTAGGAAATAATCACCATAAAAGACTTAGTTCCATGTTCAGTGCTGCAGCTTGACCCGTTTAAGATTCAGATTTGCTCTGCACATTGGATTACTTAAGAAAACCCATTAGCTGTATGTTAATTTTAGACTTAGCATGGAATAAGGCATAGACCTTAGCATGGGGGGGGGGGGGGGGAGCCAACATTACAGGGAGCAAGCAATTTAAAAACATGAGTGTGCACGAGGTTATGAAAAGCTTATCAGTCAAGCAGCCATCCAGAACAGACAGTGACTTTATGAAAAGAGTTTAATAACTCCTGATCCCATACTTTTCTATAGCAGCTGCCAAAGTATGGAAAATGAATTCCAAGACCAGGCTACGACAAACTCCGCAAATGTAGGAAATTATATTTTGTTTGGTGGACTTACATCCATAAGCAGCTCCTAAACACCAACACTGCTGGGAAAAAAAAACACTAGAACAAAAAATTCTGATTACAAGAAACTAGCGTGTACAGGCTTCCAAGACATACTGTGCCAGAGGTTCATTATACTCAGGTGCAAATACAAAGTATTAAATGTAACTGGGGCATGAACACACTTTCAATTTTTGCCCTGCTGCATCTCTTTCTGTACTTCCGCGCAACTTCTAAGACCAACCAGTCAGCAAGCTATTGATGTACAGTGATCCCCCACTATATCGCGGTTCAGACATGGCACCCCCGCTATATCGCAGATTTTCCCCCAACGCATCAGTTCTTTGTGTATGGTGAACCTTGCTTCTGGTCCAATTTTTGAGCAAACTCAGCAAACTTTGTTTTGTTTTAAACCCTACGAGTTAAGGCTTAAACTATTAAATATTTATATGACCGTTCTATATTGCGGATTTTCACCTATAGCTGATGGGTCTGGAACGCAAGTTCCGCGATAGGCAGGTGATCACTGTGATAGCCTCTCTAGTCATTCCTGTTCAAATGAAAAGTACCTAGACTAAACCAGGTCGTAAAAAAGGTTCGGGAATTGCCTCCGAGGAACTACAAATCGGGCCAAGTCCGTACGGTTTGAACACAAAAGTATATGGTTCTGGAAAAAGGTTGTTTCCAGCAAAAAAAAAAGCCTATTAAGATGAAGGGAGGGAAAGATGAATGCATTAAATTCTGCTCGTGAATTTCTGGTGGCGTCATTCTTAGCTCAAATTTGTACAAAACTCGTGCCACTTAAGCTATGGGACTAAGAATACTGAAAAGTAAATTCTTTTCATCAATAAAACTTTTTTTTTTAAAAAAAGAAAAAGGTTTAAGACACAAAAAATGAAAAATACGGCACATCCAGCGACATCAGAAGTGGTCAGATAAAGTGAACGGCATTTAAGCAATGGGGAATTAACCTCTAAACGCCAGTTTGATAAGAGACTCTTACAATAGATATCCAGACTGATTGCTTGGTTGGCCTTGGGACAGCGAGCAGAATGGTACTAGAACCCCATTTGACCAAAATAATCCCAACTTGACATTAACAGGAGACAATTGCTTTTAATAGCCCACATATAATCATGTGGATGACAGTTTTCATTAAATTCATCATTCAATCTATGAAGTCTCCCAATCCTAAGAGAATTCACTACAAAATAGCAAATGGAAGATAGCTGACAGCAAATTACTCTGCCAGTGCACTGACACTAACCCAAAAGGCCATTAAACAGGCCGAAACAGCAGCAGCTAGTGCCATCCTCATATTTTCCACTTATTCAAAAGATCAGCCATTTAAAATTACGCTACTGCCACCCAGCACCTGCTACCCCACAAAACCACTCTGCATTTTGTTCACAAAAAGGTTGCCAAAGATGACTTCCCATAAGATGACTGTAGTGTTGTTCTCTGCAGTTTGGTTGGGAGGGTGGAGAGTGTAATAAAGGTGAAACAGGCTGGTAGATTGAATAAACCTTAATAGGACATGGGACAGAGTAGTGGGGGGCCGGTAGGGGAATCTATACAGTACTCCATGGTGAATAATGGAGGCTGTGCTCTTAAAGGGCCGGCAGAGATAGGAGACGCCTTCAAACACGGTCTCTTGAGATGCATGAAGCCATGTCCCCGGCTCCACCCAGTTCAGAGGACACCAACTCAACTCTCTTTGACCCATTACTGTCCAAACTATTTAAAAAGGGTTCCAATAATTTTTAGGATGGACGGTTCAGTTCATTGCTAGCAATTTATTTTAGCAATTATGCTAAATTAAAATAACAGCATGTCAGTAAAGTATATACCACGGGAAAGCCAAAAACACCCAACTAACATGATAATACAACGAGGCTTTTAACTAGTGTTCATTATGGGTGAGTTAGAAGAGAAAATGGTTAAAAAGATTAACACCTTTTCTAAAATGCACTTTCACACAAGTGTCAAGCCCAAATCGGTCGAGACCCATCAACCTTCATTTCATCAAAACACACCCAGGTTATTCTTTTCAAAGCCCCCACAGGCACTTCTAAACAATTGTGACATGCAGTGGAGGCGTGCAGACATGAAGTGTTCTCTTGCTACAAGCAACCAAATTCAAATGTGAAAGTCCTCTGATGTTTCCACACATCAGGTAAAAGGGTAACCAAATCAACAGCTTTATATTTTAAAAAAAGCCACCCCACTCACACTTCATTAGCTTTATCTCGTCTGGCATTCTTTGCTTGTACGTCATGTTTCCAGGGAAACTGAACGATGACTCAAAGTTCTATCGGCTTGAAATTGGGAACCAGGAAACAATCCAGAAAAAATCTCACGTCTGCACAGTCACTGGAAAGCAAGACACGCAGACTGCTATGACTGAAAGGTGTTAAACAAGCAGAAATGAATGAAATTTTATATTATTAAAGCATTTTTAAAGTTGTGTTCAAATACCACCACCAATAAAAAGAGCATCCGAATCTTTATGCTTAGGCATCTTGAATTATCCGAAATGGATTAAATATGGACCATTTCTGCTTCATCAAGCTTTACTTCAAGAGCACTAATTTTTCTTGCTTCTTGACTGAATGATTTCCCCACTTAGCAGCTGACATTTGAAGTAAGATGGAGCTGGAGGGCACTCTCTCATTGGGACCCAGTGTCAGTCTACAGCACATCAAGCATAGCCGTGTGTCTCCTTCCCTTTTCCATAAAAGCATTACATTCAACTAGCCTGCTACCAGCCCGAATGTGCAACACTGGGCAGATATGACCAGCATTTCACCCTTTCCACATATTTGTCTGTTTTTTGACAGACCTCCCAGCAACGTGTCATTTTTCACATCCTCTCTGTACTGTGAAACTTTATACTTGCATACTCAAGTAAATTTGACACAGAAGTCCCACACACCTACTCCAAATCCATCAAGTCATCAAATTAAAGCTAGATTTCAGAGAATCAGATGGAAATTCACTAAGCCTGGATGAAAAAGTTTAACTACAAATCCCCATACACTATAACAGCACCAAATACCATCCATCCATCCATCATCTATACCAGGGTTTCTCATGTTCCTGCTCCCTCCAAGCCCGCGGGAGTGGGCCAGCACTACCACTTTTCAATAGGAAAAATGCCACAATGATCAGCCATGTTCCATTTCCCTCAGCAAGTAGCAGTAACAAGGAGGGAGAAGAGAACATTCAGTTAAAAAGGCGGGTTTCACTAGAACACGCTAGCCTGAATCAAATCCTAATTTTAATACAGCAACGGGCAAAAGTCATTTCTCCTTAATCTCTAACACACAGTGCATACTTAAGTATCATGCCTAAAATTGCATTAACAATTACCATTACTAATTTAGCACCAGATATCATGGCTAATAAAAAGTGCAATCGTAAAAAAAATAAAAAGAAAAAAAAATTCAAATGATCTTGAGATGTTAAGGCCCGGTTGGCGGCAAGGGCTGAGGAATGAAAGAAGCTCAGCTTGATGGATAATTTCACAGCTTTCCGCTTCAAACATTACACAGGAGGCATACAAGACACACTTGAAAGATTCATAAAGATTCCTCATTCAGGAAACATCAGAATAATTGTAGAGTAAGACTGGAAGGAGAAAAGCAAACAGTGATTCACAATGAAACCGCTAGCACACATGCTTTAGCGCTTGCAATTAAACTCTGCATTAATTCAAAAACATCCAAATATACTCACAAATGGAATTATGAAGACTGCAAAAAGGGCTAAGCACGACGACAAGGCACTAGGGGCTCTAAGAGCCTAGACTGCTCATCTGTTCCATTCCTTAAACATCAGAGGAGCTTTGAAGAGGAATCCCTCCACTGAATAATTATAACCCCAGTGACACTGAAGAATGTTGCGCAGAGTTTAGGAGAGCTTCAAGGAAAAGAATTCAGACTACTCTGTAAAACTAAGGCTGCTTACACTTAAAGAGCACACCTGTATTTATATAAGGAAACATCACTGTGTTCAGTTGTTAAAGACCGGTAACGTTTATGAAGTGTAATGACTGAACATGACCCATTACCTACAGCACAAACACATTGCCTTATTTGCTGGCACGTGTGCAGTGCAATCTTCCCACTTTTCTGTAAATACCATTGCACAGACTACAAAGTGCCAGGCATTTCAAAAAAGAAAGCTCAAAAACTCAACACATCTGAATGTTAGGTATGATTGAAAATGACGAAATTCAAGACACCCAAAGCAGGATTACTTACATCAAAGTTGTTGAGGGCGTGGGCCAGCTCTCCTCCCCCTGCCTGCTGATTCGCGGAGTACTCGGCGGCCTGGGCGGCGTTGGAGATGCCAGAGACCGCATTCTGAAGCTGCCTGTAGATGAGGTCACGGTTGGCCTTGTAGGCAGCCACGTCGGGATGCTGCAGACAGGCGCGTGAAGCCGTGTACAGCATGGGGATATTGCGCTGTAGCACTCCGCGTGCTGCCGCCATCTGGTCCTTGTGGTGGACGTCCTTCAGCTCCTGTTCCAGAAAAAAGAAAGAAAAAAAATTCAATTTTATGTCATTCATGCCCAACACCGTCCAACCAACCTAAGTACATCGGGTAAGATGTACCAAATAAGGAATGATTCAAAGTTCATATTCGGAAACAATTACAATAATAAATCAAAAGATACAAATTATCCTCGGCAGCCTGATTCAAAACAAACCATAAAACATTCATTTCACTGCAGAAACAAGATAAGCAAAATAGGAGCCATTTACTCGAAGGTTATTTGGCCTATTTTCTTTTTGTGTTAGCGGGCCCCTGTTCCTAGCTGCTCTTTTTAATCATTTGACTAAGGGAGCAAAGCAGCTGTCATTTATGCATATTACTTCCTGCCAAATGCTTTGCCCAATAATTCATAATATCCACACGATATTAGCAACACAGACATCTCCCAACGGGGGTCTACAAAGCTGTCCTCCAATTCACTCAGCCTGGCTGATTGTGTATCGAAGACAAAGGGATGAAAATATCCGCTGAGATTTGTCAGATGTTTGGCATACAAGCAGGAAACTTGACAGAAACCTGTTATCGTCCATTTCCCCAGTAGCCAAATACTTTAAAAAAAGCAAGTGTAAATACCTTAATATTCATAATTGCAATATTGGAAATGCATTGGAAATCAATCAGGAAGGGAAATCAGATGTTTAAATGGTAAAGTAGTACTGTATTGAATGGAGAAGTAATTAAAAGATTTGCCTGTATGCCACTTGTAACCAAGTACCTAGCACATATCAGAAGTGAATATCAATGAAAATGCTTCGTGTATGAGCTACTTAAGTCCAGTATGGCAGACAAACAGTACCCCTCCCCCAAATAAGCAACCTGTTGCATAGTAGCTCTACCTCGAGGGGGGGGGGGGGGGGTTGAACTTCGAGAAATAAAGATCTCCTATGACCTGCCACAGGTTACTGATGTGACGCTCAGTGATGTGTTGTCACAAAGCAGTTTTATGGGATGTAAAATCGGTGTCAACTCCAGCAAACCCCGATGCCCAAATCTCATTTTCCATTACAGGATCTTGTTAGACTTGTTACAGTAAGAGGCTTATTTCTGAAGAGGGACCAAGAGAGTGTAATGGCATACAAGCATGAGCAATGCAGATCTGAGAAACGGGGGGTGTGAGAAATCCCAGGAGTCCTGGGAAGACCGTGCAGTAGTCCTGCCTTAGACGTTTGGTAGCTTTTCATGTTGCAGGCTCCCCATCCACCTCAGTAAGACCGTACCTGCTGTCTTTTGCCTGCCATTGCATTCAGTTTATCCACTTCAGGCTTCAGAGCTTTATAGTGAATGCCAAGATCCTGCTCAGTGCCTGCATTGCGAACCTTTACCAGGTTATCCTCCACCTACAAAAAAAAGGAAGAGCTTCTTTAACGTAACTGGACTCCTGCCCAATACTCTAAAATCCCTCTGAAAGCATTTTTCATGCAACATACTATACGGATATTAACAGTAAATTGCAGTTCCCCATTTGTCCTGACATGACTACCTGCAGCTGACACACAATTGCTCAATTCATCGACCTTTCATGAAAATCAGAATTTGTCCTGAAACTGCACCTCAAAACACCCAGTGGCTTGGACAAGAGCAAAAAAAACAAAAAATAAAAAATAAAAAATAAAAAAATAGAAAATCATATCAGTGAGCCAAAGTGAGAATTGAAGAACCAACACTGTCATACTCACAGAAATCAAAATCTGTTTGATCGGCCAAGTATACCCCCAATACATACACACACTCCAGTAGTCAATGACTTTCCAGTAAACTTACATGACAGCTCAACACATAGGCAGTAGATAAAAATACAGCTAGGGAGAGAGAATGTTATGCAGTTTAGTTGGTATGCTTTTGGTTGACAACTGTACAATAAGTGAGCTAGTGCAAAGAATGCTGCAATAAATGCAAGAATGGAATAAAAACCAAACCCATCAACAAGATGCCTAACTTAACATCAGGTGATACTAATTATTCAAAATCCAGAGGAGAAAAAAAGGCATGAATGTGTGTATGTACACACACAACCTATCACAAGTAGACAAATGGGTAGTGAACACCCTGAATGAAGCAAAGTTTCCTGAGGAACGGCACACTGACAGTTTTGCCCTTTTCGGTGAGCTGGAAGTAAAAAATTGCAAAAGATGCTATCCGATTTCACACCGGAGGTCCTCCCCCAAAAGAAAAGGAAAAAAATAGCCTTGAGACAGTACCAGCAATGAAAAGATGGCTAAAGATGACAAACACTGACATGCAGGAAAGCTTGTTAGGGCATAGTTTGCTGTTCTCCTACCAGTTTGAGTTGCACCAGTAGCTTGTAGACATCAGCCATGTCAGCCAAAACCAGCAGGTGAGTGACAGCGGAGAGCAGGGCCCGAGCGGCCCGCACCATGTTCCCCCGCTTCACAGAGGAGCAAGGGTCCTCGGCAAACTCTCCAGACGCAGTCTTCATCGACTCTCCTGTAGACAAACGGGAGCACTATGACTCAATATGCCAATTTAGGAGACTGACATGTAAAGTTCTAATTCAATTGAAGGGCACACTATCAAAATCTAAGCTGTAAAAGCTGAAAATTCGTGTCACAGAACCATGTCATTTTAAACAGCATAACATGTGCTTTGCTCTGCCAATTAGTGCTACACCTCCCTGGAGAGCATGCAAACTCTGGTGACGAATGCAGCAGTGCACTACCAAACACTTACAACGGCTGTCACGTTTTAAATTAAAAAGCTAACAAATGCAACACCAACTAAGAGTACGAAATCATATTAACCACCACAAGTGCCTAAATATACATAAGCTCCATCAATCTGAGTGGAGCTGGTAGGAAATTCATTGCCAGCAGGCAACGATGGAAAAAGCATCTTATGGCCTTTGTATTATACACTTGAGAGAAATGCAGGGAAAAACACACTAGATTTGATGCTTTATTTGCCCTCACTGAACCAAAGTTATGCTGAAAGTTCATTTCATCCCCCTCCCCTTAAAAAGAGCCCATTCTCAGGCAGGACTGAAGCAAAGGAAATTCAGTACACAAGAATGTTCCTCTGATAGCAGCTGTCCAAAGTACAGTGAGGACAGGCAGCAAGTTAACTGCAAAAGACAATTATAGACGTGAACAGGCCTGGAATGAGCAACAGCCGGAACACATTAGAATGCCTGGCTGGAGAAGACTGCAGCCTGCACGTTTCACTAAAGCCGACTCAAGACCTTAGTGTGCACGACAACACAATGGAAACTTAGGAAGGTATGGACATTCCACAATATCCCTATGTCCCTTACACAGGAATTCATCTCCTGCTGTGTAATACCTCCAGGCAAATTGCAAGTTTTTACTGCTTTCTAAGATATAAGCAATGAGTTCATTTTGTCAGAGAATAAAAGCAGCCGTATAAACACACGCCAGCAAATTAACAGGTAATTTTAAAGCTGTCACAGCGTGTGAGAAAAAGAGAAAACATGTCAAATCCAGTAAAGCACCGAAAAAAAAAAAAGCAATTGAATGCAAACATACGAGTTACAGGAAATAGAAAAACTATGATTTATGCTGAAACGCAGGCATATACATCGATCATTTAAAAAACCAGAATTTAAAGTAAATAAGAAACAAACTCACATATTACACTAACTATATTTAGTATGCTGATTATACATAGCTGTTAAAACAGCTGGGTGGGGAAAGACTCATTCATTCTGGAAGAGGTTTAGCGATACTCAAGGGTAGCATTATCAGTCCAATCACACATGGCTGCACGGCCTCTCATGCACCAGTCTTAGAATTCCACCCAGACGAAAGTGTGCCAAAATCAATCAGACATTCCTGTACAGCCTGTCAGCTACTTGCAACCACTCAGAGGGATTTCAAGAAAGGTGTGGGGGGGGATCACAAGCAGCACAGGTCACATAGCACATCATACAGATAAGACAGTGGTTAAGAAAACAAGACCTTCCAGGGAGGCAGCTATGCAACAGGTTGAGATATGACACTTTTCAATGTGACAGACAGCTTCCTCAATAGTCTTAATACAAGCGCCACAAATGTGCCAGGAAAAACATGCAGAATTTCTTTACATTTATAGGAAGAATAATGCAACAGGCATTAGGAGAGAACAGCTTAGTAAGGTCACCAAAATACCCAAATATTCCTTAAACAAAAGCATTATTTTCAAACAATCTGAATAAGCCATCAAAATCTAAGCACAATGCATTATTCCTTCTACTGCCAAAAAGCACAATTAAGAGTGATGGACTATTTAATTGATCTGTGCACCACACACCATGACAACAGTTAACACTATTGCCACAAAGACCTGCAGTTACCTTGTTTGCGCACATCTTCCACTGCTTCAGTAAGCTCATCCTTGAGAAACTGGCTCTCCTTCGCAATCTTGTCTCCTTTCTCAAGGAAATTCTGTGTGGCTGTTTCTACTGAAGCAGCAAGGACGTGCGCCTTCTTGGAGCGACCCTTCTTCTTATTAGATGGCCCTTTGTTGCTGGTGTTCACCAGTGTGGTGACCTAGTGGAGTGAACAATTAAATTTAAAAAATAAACCACAAACCCAAGAACTTGGTACTGAAGGGTACCTATAATAAAATAAGGAGAATGGAACTCAAATTCAATTAAAAAGACTACAAAAGAATTTCAGTTATTTGCTATAATTTGTTTATAAAAGTGATGCACACAGAACTGGGCAAATATTAAAGATGACTCCTACCTGAGTAACCAAGGGCTCAAGAAGTCTCTCCACAGCCAATGTGCGGATCTCCAAGCTTTTTGGATCCCATTTGAAATTAATATTGGGTGTGTTAATGCTTGTCATTCTTTCACACCGATTCTAAGGAAAATGAAAATTGTTTACCTTTCACTGAAGATAACACTTTACTTCATATTTCTGCTGGATATGAACATTAAATTGAGTTTATTATAAGTAATTAATATAAAGTAAACAACCAGTTTGGCCTTGTGTTAATGCATGTATGGTCAGGCTGACATTATAGAGAATAGAAATTCCAGAGGAATCCAACATACTCAGAAAACAGCTACAGCTGAAAGGCTGCATGGGAGGGTAATTCAAGTTAAGACACGTCAAAAACCGAAACCAGCAGAATGGTGAATAAATACAGTTGTACATGACTCACATAACCTGACGTAATATTTAAATGTAAACTCTGAAAATGTAATTGTCAGAGGGGAAAATGCATTCAAAAAATTAAAAATGGTAACATTTTCAGAAATCAACTACAACTGGTCCTAAAAAAATAGAAACGCTGTAATGATATAAACCTATGTTTAATTGAATACAAAATTGAGAACAAAATGAGAATTTCAAAATTGAGATCAAATGTTGAAACTGAGAAATTCTGATTCCTATGGTCAATTTGAATTTCATGCCAGCAATTTCAGCCTATTTGTCATACAACAAATATTTACCCAGCGTCCCAAGTATTTTTTTTTTTTTTAATTGGGTTGTACATACAAGCCACAAGGCAGTGTTTTCGCTCGTGTGTTTAACCTGACTATTGGTTTACTACCCATTTTCAGTCCGGCACTGACTACCCCGAAGAAATCAGCAAACCCTGGAAGGCTGTACAGCTGTCGCTATTCCCGACTGAGATAACTCATCTGTGACAGGACCTCTATTTTTGCTAGAGTCCAGCCAAAATTAATGCTACAATTCAAAACTGCCTGTAAAGCTAACTTTGAGAGACTTCTTTTAACATGTTAATGGGTTACTGGGGACGAGGGTGTTATTCAGAAAAATGTCTGACGACCAAGATGCAACTATTATTGAATCATTTATAGTCACAATAATCATCATCAGTTGTGAGACAACTCATTTTCCATAATGTATTCGGGCCCAAGTAAAATACCAATGATCTAAATGGCCTTAAGAAAAAGCACCGGCCAAATACTCTAAGCAGTTTTAAGAGTCATATGAATGTCAAAAGGACATCCATAAAATGCCAAAATACCCATTCAGTCATTTCAAGATTATCTATTCCGAATTTACATATTAAAAACTGCAGTGAGAACTCAACACACGTCACGTGTCAAAGTAGCTTTAAAAAGCGGCCGTAAAAGGCCGATAAGCATTCTCGATTTAAACTGAGCTATACACAACTATGACAAATCCAGAAATGCCCATAAAAGTACGGAGAGACTGTACAGGAATCAAAGCCGTTTACTCCTCCCCTAATGAATAAATGCAAGCAGGAAAACCAGAGTGAGGTCAGCCTTTCCAACTACGTGACACATGCACGACCCCTTAACAGGATTAGCTCTATCAACATAAGAGGAATGGCAGACACCTACGTCACCATTAATAGGTGATATGCAATTTAAAAGATCCAAGTTTCTGAATATCTTAATACAAAAAACAAATGTCGCTTCTACACTCATACGTGTCGAGGCAGCGAAGGCCGATCCCACGCCTGCGGGCCACACCCGCATGTAAATGAAGACCACGCAGAAGAACGAATCTTAACCATCTTTTCATACTTAAAACTTACAAAAACTACTGTAACCCACATCTCCAGTTTGTACACTTTACATATATTTACATATAGCAGTGTAAGACACGTGGACGTTCCGTTTATCGTTTAGGACAGTATTAAAACGTTTTAGAGAGAAACTATTTCCGCAGTCGCACTCAACTTCTCGCTTTCATGGCGAAAGATTTCGAGAAATTATCCAGGATTTAACCCCACACCCACAACACAAATGGCGAAATCCACAGTTGCCCAATTAACCCACTTTCTAGAAACTGGGGAAACCTGATCTCCCCACTACAAACAAACGCAATTTATGCATGAAACACGTTTTAAACTCCAGCTACACGGCCATTTAATAATCAAACGTCCACCAAATGAACAATCCAATTAGCTTTTAGTTCTACTTATATAATTAAGAAAAAAAAACTACTCAACTTAGACAAAAGTATAACTAAATTTGGAAACGCCCGAGAAAACGCCACAAACAACGATACAGTATACGTAGCTCAGCTTAATTGATACGATAAACCGTTCTCACTCACTATCTACTTAAGCATAACGCAGAAAACCACATTATTGCCAAAAACGCCAAACAACAGATAAAAAAACAAAAAACAATACAATTTAAGACGGGTTAGAAAACTCCTTAGTCCCTCTGTACCTCACAAATAGTGCACCAAAACTATCGAGTGATTTCCCACCACTAACTATCTATTCACAAAAAAATTGCTTAATTACTTAGTTATAATTGATTTTAGTAACATAATTAAAAACATACGGAATAGACAAACTTACCGAACACAAAACGGGTGAGAAACTTGGAAAGGGCGGACGCCTCAAAATGGTGGAATGACAAATTCCGTCAAAGTTTTCCTTTCCCTTTATCCCCCCCCCCTTTTATCCCAGTTCAGATATCAACAGCCGGGAACACACAAATACCACAGGCTCAGAAACAGGTCCAAAACTAAATCCTCGACGGTAACAGTGTGTTAAAAAGTGTCTGGAGTGTAAAAAAAAAAAATGAACTTTCGGCGGTTACGCGCATTAGTTAACGTAAGTGTGGCTCTGCGTGTAGCGGAGGGAGGCGCAGCCGCTTCCCGGAACGGCCAGCAAACAGGAACCGAGCGGAACAGAACAATACGGGGCCGTCCGGCGCGCGCAGGCGCGCAGGCGCGCACGCACGCATCAGGTGTGTCGAGGCGTGGCTTCCCGGTAACGCCAGACCTGTGCGGCTAGTCGCCAAGGTGATACTCCTGCGCTCTCACGCCTTCCCCATTTGCATTTTATTGCGAGTTCAGATTCCTCAAATGTGAGAAAAGGCAAGTTTCATACTAATTACGTCACACTGAACTACATACCTGCTCGATCACTTGCAAAAGATTTCTTTAAAATGGCTGATACATTTGCACTGAAAATGAATTAGTGTCTTTATTTTGACTTTAGACTAAAGAAAATCCACAACAAATGCAACTAAATTAATGTAAATGCCCTTAGATTCGGTAAGTTGGTGAGAAAAAGAAAAGAATGGAAGGGACTCCAAGAGTGATAAATATGTTAAATTTATCTTTACTTAATTTTATGTAAGTTTATCACATTCAGTGTTGGAATCCTACCCTCGGTATGCATGTGGACTTCACTTGTTTTATCTACCAATTTTCTCGCCTGCCGTCCTACGAAAGTGTAGGCCTTGTGACAAGAAGCACAACCTTGGCTTGGTGTGCAGGAAACAGAAGGTGTGGCATGAACGTCATTATGGTTACGCAAGTAGGTAGGTCAAGTAGTTAGAAAGATAAGAGGTAATCGTTGTATGCTGCTTTGAAGAGGCATGCATTATTTTTGTACATTCACAATTTACATAACATTCAATATCCTATTTTGTCCAGTTTTATATATATAAATATTTGGCCACCAGTGCTGACCCACCAATGTTGAGGGTGTTGCGGTTCAGGGTTGAAACACCCAATGATCATTGGATACCGCCTGATGACATCAACTCGTCCTGGCTAAGGCTACATTCACCAAAAGTGAGTGAAGGAGAAGCATCTTTGGATGTAATTATAATAATAATTATATATATATATTTCTAAGGCAATTCGGGTTATTCACGCTCAAACATAATTCTCCAGCATTATTGAGATTGAAAGACCAGAACTGTAATTCTTACACTCCATACAGTACCTAAAGATGGGTGTTAATTAAATATCCCGTGCTCCTAGAGGCAGCACCTATAAACTAATATTTTATTTTTGTTTCAAGGTTAACGACAGAAACCCAAATGTGCATGAGTTTTCCCTAAGACGTTTTTAGTTGGTGCCCCAAAAAGTTTCCCGTTTGCTAATAAAAAAAGGTCAGTTCATGCAAAACTCAGTTGGTGCTGGCAGAGCAAAGAAACGGAACTCATATAAAGGAAGTACATTACAAAAGAAGTATAATACTTTGCGTACAGACTTTTTTTGACCTTACGTAGCACTGTAAATGGCCAGCGTGTCTTGTGTAAGTTTCAGATTATGACATTTCTTCGATATTGCTTAAGGCTTTTGTGATAGTAAAATATGAGAAAGGATCTGCAGATTCTCAAGATTATCTTCAAAGACAGGAACTTTAGAAACCGCTTTAGAATATGATTTATTTTCCAGTGTATCCTGAATTTGTTTGAAATAAGCATTTTTTGCTAGATCAGATTTTGAGACTTGTAATGCATCTGCTTTTCAGTACAGTTAACAAAATGTATCTGAAAAAGGAAATTACATGTAATTATATAGTATATTATTTTATTGAAATGAAAATTAAATCTTTAAATGTTTTGTTAATTTGTTGTTTTCTTATTCTCCCTTAAAATGCACACTGTGCTTGTCAAATAGTCTATATTACTGTGTAATTAATAATTATGGCTCTTCAGGCTTGCTGATGGCATGTCCATTGTCATGATGATTGTATTATAGTGTTTTGTATTTTTAGCCCTTCGTATCTGAAGAATGCACAAGATAGAGCTCAGTTACTGACCCTGTGCTTCTACCAATGACCTTCGTCTGTACTTTGTTGCACACAAACATTTGTACGTGCATGCTAACTATGAAAGTCACCTTAAACAAAATCATCTGACAAATAACTAAACACATATATAATGTCTGACTACTGGGAGGCATGAACCACTATAATGAGATGCAATTATGGCACATGCCAGAATCTCTTTTCGTAAGCTTTTATCAGTGTGACAGCATGAATTCCTTCATATTGTCATGCCTTTGGCCAGTAATCACCTGCTTGTGAACTGGGGACGCATAAGATCCAGAAATAGACAGCAAATGCTTTGAAGTTATTAATGTGTCATTTTATGTTAGAGAATATTCTTGGGGAAAAAAACATGAACAAATTTTTTTTGTATTCAGTCTCTGCATTTCAGTATTTTGTAGAGCCACATTTTGCAGCTATAACCCTGGGTGTTTTTGGGTAAGTTTTGCACACTCCTCTGGAGTATTTTGGCCCATTTTTCCAGGCAAAATTGCTCCAGGTCATTTAGGTTAGTCGGTTGATGCTTCTGCACCACAATTTTCATGTAGTGCCACAAACTCTCTACTAGAATGTGATCAGGGCTTTGACTGGGCTATTGTAGGGTATTTTCATGTTTGCTCTTAAGCTACTCCAATGTTACTTTGACCTTATGCATGGGTTAGTAGTCTTGCTGAAATATTAACTTTCACCCAAGATTCAGTTTTTCAGCAAGCTGTTGTATTTCCATCCATTATTCCTTCGATTTTAAAATATTCCCGGTCTCTGCTTATGAAAAGCAGCCTCAAAAAATAATGTTACCACCACCCTACTTAACTGTATGTATACATGTGTCCTACGGCAATTCAATTCCTTTTCACTTTAAACTTCCATAATATAGAGATTTAATGTAAGCAGACATTTTTTTTAATAATCATTTTCTAACATGACATCAAAATAAATACATTTTGAGTTACAGTACTCTGAATTAAAAATATCCAAGAGAACACAATTTCAATGTAGGATTCATAATCCAGGTTCTGAACTGAAGGCACTGTACTGCATTATGAAAACAGCATAGCGGCATACATCAGAATCAAGGCATGTTCGGCTGCACCCTTCTTTAGTACAGGATGAAGGAGTGATTTTCTGGTTATCTTTTCATCCTAATGAATAAAAGTGACAGGGATGCTGTTCGCCCCCCATTAACCATCTGTAACTCTTCACAATAATTATACCAAGGGAGGACGTTTTTTTTTTTGTCACTTTAAGACAAGTATGTTTTTAATAAAGGACTCGCACCTACCATTGCACTGTGCAGGTATCTTAGCAAATCTCATGGGTTCACTCTGCATCTGTTCTTCTGGATCATGACTTTTGCAAACGTTACACAAACAGAGAACAGAGTAAACAGTAGGAAATGTGATAATACATATAGACTGTACAGTAGGAATTAATATTTCACTCCAATAGTTCAAGCTGATAGTTTGTGTTAAAGCTGTGGTTATGGCTATATAGGTAACATACATTATGAGATTTTATTCAGTATGGAAAAATGTGTGCAGACTATTTTTCTGCTATAATGGCCCATAATTTAATGAAAAAAGTATTTCCTGGAGAAATAATATTATATTATTGTTGTACATGGATAATTACTACCTTTGATGAACTGTACATGATCATAATCTTTCTTTTTCTATTACGAGAGAATAATATTACATTAGTATTACTACATTCAGGGAGATTGAGGATTATCATGTCTGCCTGACCATGAACCTAATATACTGCTTTAGTATAATGCCTAAGTTTAATGGACAGACAGGTCATAGAAATGGGTTGGTGCAAAGAGCATATCCAATAAAAAAAATCCACACACCTCAACAGGCATGATAATTCCCCAAGGAGTGGCTGCACAAAACAGTAAATTTATTACATCTCAGGGGTGTTAAAATAACACTTGAGGTATTTGAGAGAATTTGATTATTTTTACTGTGTAAAACGGCATGAGTTGCATAGTTTTAATGGCAGTTAAACAGATGGAGGAAATTACTTAATGAGGATAACATAGATAATCATCTAAATGAATAAACCCCTACATACAGGAAAATTACATTAACAGTAATGACTTCTTGCTCAAAGGCAACCAGCAAAACAATACACAATTATTTACCAAAAGTGGATGTTATTTAGGACTAACCAGTCAGTTGTGGCATTTCTTATAAATAATTAAATTAACATAACAGGAATATCTTCCTGAGTGCCAAAGAAAAAAATATCCTTCAATTTTACAGTAGGTTATTTGTCTTTGGAGGAAATAAGACATCTTACAATTTAGAGTTTTTTAAATTTATTTTTATTTTTAATTTCACAGCATGTCCTCTTCAGTGTACAACATGGAATAAATATGTTTTCTTACATCAGTGAAAAGATAGATGCAAAAACAAAATGTCCACTACTGTGGACATAAATGAATGGGTCTCAGGAGGATAGAGTTAAAAACAGAGTATAGTACTGTGAAGATCCTCGTTATTAAGCTCTGTGATTTCATTATGTGTTATTTTTTAAGATATGCCTTTTTGCTGAATGTGATAATGTGATAATGCCTAAAAGTTAAAAGAAAAAAACCCGATGTTGTTTACTGGGTAACTGTCACCACTGATCCATGTCGCTTCTCTACTGCTTTGGCATTCCATGGTGCCACTAGGCTGATGGCTATTTGCTCTTCACCATTCGGTCTTTAAGATCACCAAATTTCTCCCTGAAGTCACATATCTAGTCTTTGAGCTGGTTGGCAAATGTAGCGCGTTTATCACGTTTTTGGTTTTGGATTCTTAGTGCAATTCCTGTCTTTGGTAATTTCTGCAATGGAATCCCATCTTGTGCGATAGAAATTCTGAATAATACTTTAACCACATTTATCATCATATTCATGACCATATAATAATTGTACAGTTATTGTAGCATTAATCAAGGGCACAGGAATAAAAATGTCTATGAGATAGCTTTATAGAGGGTGATGACTTACAATGGCTTAGCGGTTAGCACTGTATCATGGCAAACCTCCAAGTTGTGTTTGAAGAGTTTATATATTCTCCCTGTGGTTGTGCATACTTCCTGCCACAATCCAGAAGCATACAGTGAGGTAAATTAGAGAATGTAAATTTCTCATAATATGTCAGGGTTACGCCAGCTCTCACACAACATCTTTCAGACTCTCACACTCGTGCAAAAAATCTTACAGCGAATCTATATTATTCCATTATTAACCAAAAATTAGTTACATCAAAAGTGCTGGTGAGTTTGCAAACCTTGCAGACTATTCACAATGTAACAAGTGTTACATACATGTAAATGCGTGTGTAAATGCGTGTGTAAATGTGTGTGTCTCTGAAAATCCCACTCCAGCCAGCTGACAACCCTGATGTGTAAGTGTGTGTTCGCTGTTGGACTGGCACCTCATCCAGAGTATCTCCTCTGCCTTGTTCTATACAAGTCACGAAAGTATGAAACATAAAAATGCAAAAGCAAGACATCTTCACTGAGTATAGGGAGGTCGCTATGACCACTACACTGTCTACATATTCCACCTGGTCAGTATGCATGTTGCAATGAGTGGTGGGAGAGGAACTGCTACAGACTAAAAAGGTAAAATCCATGGCGTGCAAGTAAGACTCATTGCCTTATGTAGCCTATAAAGAATCAATGCTGTAACAGAAAGTGAGGATATGTAATACTTAAACACAGACCATTCAAAATACTTAAGACATGAAATGAATGTTTATGTCAGGTAACCAAGAAGCTTGGTTTGATATATTTAAAGAACATTCTCAAAAGCAGGGCTTGTTTAGGATCATGACAAGTAGAAAAACACCACACTGATACATTTTGAGTCATATATTCTTTATCGATCAATGCAAGTGGTTTAGTTTCCGGTTACTTTTTGTAGTGTGTGGCTTTTTTTATAATAATGTAAACTCATGGTATGATATCTGTCCTTGTGAAATTTAGAAGGTCATTAATTTTTGTTACAAGATTGCATGAAGTTTTACATGAAGTTTAAACAAATAATATTTAACCAAGAACATCCAATACCATGTCAATATTACTGAAGTGTGTTTCGGGAGGCTAGTTTATTATTTTATTATAATCTATTTATTATATGGTGATTGGAAAGGAAGACAGGGAGACTGGTATTTTTCAGATCATATTCCTCAGTTAAATACATCTCCTGAAAATGTTGTATCATGCGATGGGTTCGGTTGGTCGAGGTGTTAAGGAATCTTTAACTTACTTTTAATGGAATGAGTTGATGTATATAAAGTCATGTTAGAAAAAAATCTTCCAGTGCAAAAGAACCAGCAAAAACCAATAAATTTTGCATAGCGAGCCACTGCGAATAGGTTGTCGGGCCGGTGAATAGTGATGACCCCCCTGAATCTGTCAGGGTATTCATGCCGCTCCACCAATCCACCATAATTCTCCCTGCACCAGGATCCCGCTAATATCCAGTGCCGGCGCGCTGCTGGGGTTGTGGGAGAATGCAGCCAGACAGTTTGTTCACGCCTCCATTTCAGTTATACTGCTGTATTCCTCTTTTATGAGATTGAAACTCATAAAAGAAAAAGTGCCACATCAGATCTGTAATGGTCATTCACCTGACCATGTTCCCACACAACTCTTGACTTGTATAACGGACCATTTCTTTTAAGGCAATCGACCAAAGCACCAGGAGTTGTGAATTCAATAAACAAATGTTGAATGTAAAAGCAAATGCGTTAAATGCTGTGTTATACAATTAATAGTAAGACAATGGTGTAATTAGAAAACGATACATTTTTTCTGTTTGAAAGACTTCTGTATCTGTGTTCTAGTTACCATAGTAATTTCAGCAGTGAAATGTAAAACAGGATCATCTGTGGTGATGTTACATCTTTGATGACAGATCCATTTTCACTTCATTATGTTTCAAGCTCATTTACACATCAGCAGATAAATTTAGCTAATTTCGAGTATTTATAGATGTCCTTCCTAAAAGAATGCATGAAAGCTAGCTAATTATAAATAAAACAATTAGTCAGTGGAAAGTATCTACTGTAAATACCATGATCGGAAAATGCCACATGTTTGTTTCAAATGGGTATGAGGAGTGGCCTACTAAACTATAACTAACCACATGCAATTCCTTAGGTACAGTGCTACCTGTCATGTTTTATTTAGCTAGAGAAGCTCTAACAAACGTTTCCAAGTGTTCTGAGAAATGATGTATGAAGCTGTATATAGTCTGGCTGTGTCAGGCACACCTGTGATGGCCACAATATGACCAAATATTCTCTTTAGGCACTTTACACATTGCATTGTATAAATTTTGTGAACCTGCACCTTTTTTATTATTTATTTGGTTGCATAGATTGCTTGAGTAACAACGTCTGCTCAGTAAGGATTCCAGCAGATGTTGTGGTCAATCCCTTTGAGCCAAATCAGGAGTCCGGAGCTGTCTGTGT
>JAODUD010000002.1:7331474-7354442 GCA_026784285.1 Stomatorhinus walkeri | reverse complement strand
CTGGGGAGTACCCCTTGGTTTATTTCGTTGCTGACCTGGGGAGTACCCCTTGGTTTATTTCGTTGCTGACCTGGGGAATACCCCTTGGTTTATTTCGTTGCTGACCTGGGGAGTACCCCTTGGTTTATTTCGTTGCTGACCTGGGGAGTACCCCTTGGTTTATTTCGCTGCTGATCTGGGGAGTACCCCTTGGTTTATTTCGCTGCTGATCTGGGGAGTACCCCTTGGTTTATTTTGCCGATCGTGATCGTGTTTGGGAAGAAAAACCAGCACATTGGAAAAATTTTCAAACTTCTCGATGGCCAGTCCTGTCTGTAGCCTTTGAAAAAAATAATATACCACTATAAGTTGGCTTTGTTTCTGAATTTTTCAAAATGGCTGTAGCCAGACGCATGGTGGGAAATAATATGATTGGTTGGGATTGGGGCCCAAAATCTGTAACAACAAGCCTGGTCACACCTCTGCTTAAGAAACTAAACTCAGATTCTCACATACTTAGTTTTCATTTATATGCTGCTAGAAGGTTTGAGGATATTATGTCTGTAGGCTCCTTAGTAAACTGTTTCATTCAATTGAGGCAAAAAAGACAACTGCCTCTGAACTGAGAAAAAGCCAGAGTGTTTCTACTTGCATGTAACAACATTTATAATAATATCTTGCTGTCAGCACTTATTGCTGAGGGCTTAAACTTCTGTTTTGCCAAATCAGCCCGAACCTAGACAATAAGACAATGACCTGTCGTATAATAATCATTTTACGTCCTTATCTAAGACGTGCTTCCTACAGCTCAGAAATTGCAAGACTAAGGTGATTTTTGACTGGTCAAAATACAGAAAAACTATGCATTTGTCTACTAAAGATTAGACTACTGCAATGTCTCATTTTCAGAGAGCATGAATCACATCTGCAGGAAAAAGTAGAAAATTCAACCATATTACATCTGTTCTGATGTCTCTTCTCAGACTTGCAGTTAAAATTCAGGACAGTCTTCAGAATTATTCTGTTCACTTATAAGGCATTGAAAGGTCAGGCCCCCGTCCCTCTAATGGAGCTGATTAATATGTACAATCTACTCTCCCAGATCTCGACATGCAGGCCTACTTGTAATTTTCGAAATGTTTTTAAAAACTCTTAGACATAAAACTTTCATCTGAGATCTCCAGGTTCATAGAACAGACTACCAGCTGAGAGACGCCCCTTCAAGTCTCAGTATTTAATTCCAGACTAAAGCTGTACTCTTTTTGTCTAGCTTACCTAGATGTGTTTTCATTCTGCTTTACGTCTTTATGTCTATCTTTATGGCTGTCTGTCATCAGGACTGCCCATAATAGAGGAGAAAGGGGAGATTTTCAGGAGGTCTGACATTTGACGGAGGGTATGAGTGTGTCAGCATGGATAATGGCAGCTTTGGTTTAGTGGGAGGCATTTAGCAGAGTTTTCCAGAGGCTCAGCCGTGCCTTTGTGTAGCTCTGTCTGTCTGCCATTGTTTCATCCCTCTCCTTCATGGCTGAGTACTGTCTGCACCCTGCAGCAAACATCAACAGAGCGTAAGCTATGAGAAGGATGACCACCTAATCCATGTCAGGAGGGACACTCCAAGCTACATCAGGTTTTACAAACTAAAATTGAAAGGTTCCTGTGCTCAGCTAAATAGTTCATTTCTCCTTGTGCTTTTACTGGTGTGTTTCTTTGACTGAATGTCTCATCCAGCTATTTCACAATAACATCAGTGACACACACATGATTATAGGAGACTGACCAATCAGCACACAACACAAAATCAGTGCTTAAGTGAAATCCAGGTCCTTTTTATTGGAATGGTAGTTTACATACCCAGTTCTAGCTCATAGTCCCACCCCCCCCACCCCCGACACAGATTAGGTGGTCACCATAGCTACAAGGCCTGTGGCTTTGCCTTACCACAAATGCAATGAGAAGCTGACCTGATGATCATCTCTGACTGTCCTAACAGATGACCAGAGGGAAGAGAAGGTAACACTTCACTTTATGGGGCATAAATAATACAGTATTATGCTATCAATTATGTATTCATTAACCGAAAATCGAAGTTACATTGTGATCTCATGTTAATTCATTAATAAATCATGATGCATGTTTTATCTCATGCAGTTACTATATTTGTTACTATATCTGTTAATTATGTAAACCATAATAAACTACTGAAGGAAAAAGTCACGAATAACGCAAGTTGAATACTGATCTCATATTTGTTCATCATTAATGAATCATGATGCAGCTTTGAAGCCAAGCAGTTATTGTGCTACTTTTATTTCCATAAACTTTGTGAACCACTGAAGGAACTACTGAATGAACTAGTCATGAATAACACAAATGAAATACTGACCTGGTCATTTTTTGTGTTTCAGTAGTAATTCAGTTATTACTAAGTATTTGTAGTGTTACCGAAGAAAGCCTTTTCAGTTGGAACTTTCGCTCCAACAACACACTGGCTGCATACCTGTATAAGGCACCAACAACACACTGGCTGCATACCTGTATAAGGCACCAGGAGGGTTTCAGGACAGTCAGTCTGCCCGCAACCCCAAGAGGCTTTTCCATCTTTTCTATTCTTTTAACAGCATCTACTTTAATTATCGCAGGAAATTGTGTATCCTCTCTTTTGCTGTCTTGAGATTATTTTCCAGTCAGATTATTGCTCAACATGAAATGAGCTGATGCTTTAACTGATGCAATTTGCACAAGTACGGTACGGTGAGACCGCAGTGCTTCTTTTTACACATCCCATTTTCTCCTCTGTGAGACACGCGCAGGCACATGTAGTCAAGGGCGAAGCTCGTGCTACAAGCGCCAGCCCAGGCCATTTATCTGGAGCCCCTCAAGCAATTATGCAACCTCATGATCACAGGCACACAGACCTGACCCACTGAGCCACACGCTGGCCCCCCCGAAACAGGAAATGTTACATCTATGTCTCATACGGTATCTGTTACATATGCAAGATGTTGTGGGACAACTACTGTATGTAGGGATAAATAAAATTAATTTTGTGTGATTAATTTAAAACAAAAAAAAAGAAACAGTATGAAAAATAATGAACAATAAGGTAAAGTTAAAAAACAACAAAGTGACAGTTCTTGTTTATATGAATGGTAGCAGCGATATTTTTTAGTAGATTATTTTCTGGTGTATGTGTTTGACACATGGGGTGAGAACATGTTATAAATAATTATGTTATATAATTATTCAGTAAATGCGTTTAGCGCTGTGAAACAGAAACAATTTAGTATGAGAGATGTGATGAGACTGAAACGGCCGCTGACGTGTTTGTTTTCCCACGTGATGTGAAACCCAGCAGCTGCCACACCCGACTGACTCACGCTGCCCCCCCCCCCGGCACTGACTCGCGATCTCATTACGAGAGAGTGCTAATCTCTTCAGTCAAATGCAGCACATCAGGTAAATCCACCAGGCACATAAAGCTGGGGGCTCAGCTGGAGTAACATTTTACATGAAGGAGCCCCCAACGGCAGTCTCTGTGACTGGAGTACAAATTTGAGATCATAAGTCTGGTCTCATCTGTGTTCATAGCCGAAGTGCAAAAAATTGCATAATAATAAACATTTAGGTGGGTTTACCAGTCAGGATAATACAACCACTGCAATACCATCTAGCCAAAAAGGCTCCTTGTAATAGTGCAGAACAATGGCATATCTTATTTTATGGCCATTTGCTACTAATTGTGTCTTGTAGGAAAAAGTTTAGTAGAAAAAAACATTTGTTTAAGGTATACTTGTTAACCAGAGATTGTGTCTTTTTCTCTAAAAATGACACTCTGATTAATTCCACATTGGAAACTGGAAGACATTTATTATCCAATCATTCATTTGGTCATAAAATTTTCTTTTCTACACCAAAGAAACAAATTTGATTTCTTTTTTTCACTCAATGAAATGCTGTTTACAATGACATAGACACCCCAGACCTATACCCCAGTGAATCAAAACATTATGTCCACCCCCACGTGACGGAAATAACATCGGCCATCTCGTAAATACAGCACATGGCAAAGGCCTGGATATATTGCACAGTAAGCTAACATTCCGCACTTTTAGTTGACATGTTGGGCGCAGAAGTGATGGGCAGGAGGTACACCTGGGTGACTTTGATACGGGAAAATCTCCACTGGATCAGAGCATTTTTGAAACTGCAAGGTTTCTGGGGTCATGGTCAGTTGGCGTCAGTACCTGCTGAGGGAAAAGCCAAGATCACTGACATTGTGCTGGGCTTGAGACGTGAATGGCGGTTATCCTGCCTGCTTCAAACCAGCAGAAGGGCTACAGTGGCAAAAATCACAGGTAATGTTACTAATGGTCAGTGGAGTAATATGTAACCTCACACAGAGCGTCAGCCCTGCTGTGTACGGCGCTACACACCTGATTCTCGGTCTAGTGCATCGTATGGATGCTTGACACACGTCCGAGCATCCACACGATGCAACAGAAAACGGGATTGGTCGGACCAGGTGACCTTCAGTCCAGTTCTGATGCTTCTGTGCCATCTGTAGGCACATTCGACGGTGGACCGAGGTCAGCATGGGTACTCTGATTGCTCTGTGGCTGCAGTGTGCCGTGACGCATTACTACCATGACCATCCATCCGGCTTTGTCACTCAGGCATTTATTCAAAATGATGACCACGGTGACTGAAAGTTAACTTACCATCAAATATATCCCAGACCTGCTTTTATGAGATAGTCAACATTATTTGGTTGGTCGTAATGTTTTGGCTTGTCAGTGTATATTACCGAATGAAGACTAGATATATACATATAAAATATTGCAGGCAGCACCGGCAACAGGACTGGGGTGCATGTCATAGCACATCCACACACTTGTAGTTGTATGTAGTACACTGACCAATATAGAGACACCAGTTATCTTTTGATCACGTCTTTGGACAGTGGAAGGAAAGCACAGTACCCAGAGGAAACCTGTGTGACAGAAAGAGGGAATGCAAACTCCACACACACAGCATGGGGGCCGTATTTAAACCCGCAGCCCTGGAGCTGTTGAGAAACAGCGATTGAGTGTGTGTATGTAATTTCAAGGATTAAGGTCAGAATAGTCAAGGCAGACTATTTGTGAAGGAGAGGGAGCATTTTAATGTTAAATGACCCAGAGTCTGTTTTGATGTTAAAAGTGATTCCTGAACAATATGCCTTTGCCTATAAATGTATGAATGAATGAATGAATGAATGGATGGATGGATGGATGGATGGATGGATGGATGGATGGATGAATGAATAGATAAATAAACAAGGTACAGGAATAACTAGGCTTTCGGTTTCTGGGGTCAGTCTTCTGTGAAGATTTCCCTAAATGCAGAGAGCGGTACAAGGATGGAGGAATTGCATTTTCAGGACATAAGTCCCAGATGGTATGAATTTCAAAGATTCACAATGAAATCTTCAAAACAACCAAAGAACACTTGAAGAAAGTCGAAGGAAATGTTTTTCATGGTCAATAATGTCTGGACTGGTTTATTGTGAAACAAATAATTACATGGCTAATGGGTCATTGACATGGGAAACGTGGATGCAGTTCATCTTAAATAAGCATATCTCACAGGTAATAAGGATATAAGCATTATTCCTCACACAATTACAAAAATCCAATGAAAACACAATGAAAAATACTTTAGATAATACTCAAATTATTAGGCATCTTTCTACTAGGGCTGGGCGATATAATATCGATATGATATCGCCCCACCCCTACTTTCTACCTAATTACACATAATATCCATACAATTGTATAAAGTATTTTACTTATTTTGATTATTTTCATTTATGTCATTTAATTCATGTTTCATTACAGCCAAAGTGTGCATGCATGCTCTTTGTTGAATTTATGATTGATTTGCAGAAATGTATATTCATTTGGACATGTGGTGAAGAAGGAGAGGCATATATTTTAGGTGGACACTTACAGGATCAGGAAAATTATTCCAATTTCATCTCTCTTAAATCTAACCCCAGGCTACAGTGAGGATAAATAAAGACATCGCCTGAGTGGCTGGCTGGCTCACAGGTCAGAGGACTGAGGCACAGTGATATAACCTGGCCAGATTACAATAAATGTCTTCCTACGGCTGTGGCAGAGCGCTTAAAAAAATCACCGTTAATCTTCTGAATTGTGCTAATTCTTGATGGATGCTTGTACAATGCGCTATCCTTGATAGGTGTGTTATATAAACATTATTTAAAAGGTCCTATTTCATTAACTAATGCTTCAGGGTAACAGGAAAACTAAATCAGGCACAAGGTAAACTAACAATTAAATATTACATATATTACACATATATGTATTATTGCATTCTTACATATTTTTAATATTAATGATGCTATACTCAGTTTTACTGTATTCATAATGTAATGCTTGATATTAAATATCAAAAGAGATTCATAAACCGCTGTATGAAAAAGGTTATTGACAGCAGTTTGCAAGGCTGTGTTTAACCATGTAAGTTGACATGAGTGTTTAGTGACAGTGAGTTCAAAGCACTGGGTTGATATTTGCCATCTAGTGGCAGCAGAGCAAAACAGCATCGTCTGAGCAGTTTTTTTTTCTTTTCTTATTTTAAACACAAGGATTGCGTGTTGCAGTACATGAAAGAAAAGAAAATAGGCAGTAAGAATTCTGTTATCCACCAAGAAAGTGTCATCAAACCTATAAGGTCTCATAAGGTCCCATTCCTCCAGAAACCTACGTCTGTGCCTTGCTGTGTCTGCTACCTTCCTGCCGGCGCCGAATGTTTCATACTTTGTTTGATGTACGGCCGCACTTGAAGATTGCATTTGAAATGAAAAATTTATGCAGCCAGATGTTTCTGTTTGCATCCCATCAGACTGGAAGCACATTTTAAGGAGGGTTGATTTAAGCTGATCTAAGTTCAGGTCATTGAAACACTGCCGCTTCCTGTTAGCCTTATGCTCATTACACATTGCTGTGAAGCTTCTTTTAATATACACATACAATGTACATTCTAGGGCGTGGCATGGTGGTGCAGTGGTTAGCACTCACACCTCTGGGACCTGGGTTCAAGTCCTCGCCTAGGTTCCATGTGTGTGGAGTTTGCTTGTTCTCCCTGTGTCGTCATGGGGTTTCCTCCGGGTACTCCGGTATCATCCCACAGTCCAAAGACATGCTGAGGCTGATTGGAGTTATTAAATTGCCCGTAGGTGTGACTGGTGTGTGGGTGTGCCCTGTGATGGGCTGGCCCCCCATCCAGGATTGTTCCCTGCCTCGTGCCCGTTGCTTCTGGGCAGGTTCTGGACCCCCTGTGACCCAGTAGGATAAGCGGGTATAGAAAGTGGATGGATGGATATACATTCTACATCAAGAATTTGTTAGAGCTACAGTATACAGAATGGACAGGCGAAAAAAAGCCAGAGTAGGAAATATATTCTTCATACAGTGTCGTTCACAATGTAATGTATGGCATTCGGTGCTAAAATCTTTTGCCATGAAGAAATAGAAAATTTGTATTTGTAAAAAAAAATTCAAAGAGCTGTGCAAACACATTATTCCATGTCACCTGTTATGGCAGGACGATGGAGAGAGGATCCACATAGCGGGTCCAACAAACCAGGGTTCATTTAACGAAACAGAAGGGGAGGAACAGAAAACACAGGATCTAAAAGGAGGCAAAACTAAACTAAGGCGAGGAGCAACAGGAGGAACAACAATACAAAAGCAAGCAAGGGATGCAGGAAGCTACAATCAATCACACAGGAAGCTACAATCACACAGGGTAACTACAAATAATGCCTTGTCGACACGTACACGGGTATATTTTAGTGTTTTTCCTCCTCCGTTTAAAAATAAAAAAAATACCCGTCCACACAAACATTGTCTTATAATAAATGTCCGTCCACATGAAACCGCTAAAATGTGCCGTCATAAGCATGTCAAAGAACAGGCGGCATTACAACTCTATCCATACTGCCATGTTAGCCAATCAGAAGCCTAATTGCCAGTCATGTGATGTTGAAAACCATGGTGCACATTCAGAGACAGCCTGTGTTGATCAATATAGTGCGAGAGTGACTCAACATTTATCTGTACACATGTAAGGAGTCCTGTCAGCAAGGTTAGCATAAGCGCTATTTCGGCTAAGTCCGCCATTGCTCGAACTCGCCTCATGTATACAGCAAACAGTGCACGCTCTGACGTTAAACAAAGCAGACAACGGTGCACAATATTGACATGTCGAGCCAAAAATTCTGTTTTCCCTGCCTACATGTCAACGCTGAAAATGGAGTCTTCACCTTGGATGGAGTTTTGCAAAAGCTCCGTTTTCAGTGACCCGAGACGTCGTTTACGTGTGGACAAACGCCCAAGACGTAGAGAAAAAGGTGTGTTATCTGTACGTGTGGACAAGGCATAAGACTCACACAGCAGCACAGGGAAACAGCCACATGGAGCAAACTATAAGCACGAATGAGGCTGAATGAAGAACAGGTGTGGGCCGTAGACAATTAACCAGACACCAGGGACAAGGTAACAACGGACAGATAAGGATAATTACAATCAAGTGACTTGGGGCAATGAGGAGCAGGTGGGGTCAATCAACATTAGATACAGTCACAGAGAGCTCTAAACACCAAGGAAATCTACAACTAGGAAGACTGAACAAACAGGGAGCTTAAATCAAAGAATTATAAATGAAATACATACGTGTTAAACCAAGAGAACACAAAACAACGAACGTTAAAAAACAGCATTGAACTCACAACCAAGGCAGAGCTGGGATGGTGGTTAACCACTAAGCCCATTAAGCCACACACTGTGGTGACACCAGTGAAGATGGCCTGTGAGAACCACTTGGCCAAATGAGGTGAAGACACATGGGACCGGGTCCAATGGATACCGATCTGGAGTCACCTACCCAGATATATGAACGTTGTCTGTGCCCATGTTCAAGCAATGATACATTTATGTCTGTGATTCAAGGGATAGTTTAAAGTATGGATTGCTATGTCCTCAGGAATTATTACCTGAGGAGTATTACATATTTTGTAAGTTTGGTCAGTCAGTATTCTTTTAAGGTCCAACTATCACTGCATTCTGAATACCAGCCTTGTTGTCTTTATAGGGAATCACACTATTCAAGTAAAACCTTGTTTTTCAAGGCAAATTAATGCAATGACTTTAATGTTCACTAATGCATGAATACTGAATATGCACCCATAGGGCCATGTGAGTAATGAACAGCTGTCTGGGGGATGCTTAGAATATAAACACAATGCCTGCAATTTTAGCAACGGTATTTATGTGTCTGTCTCTCTCTCTCTCTCTCTCTCTCTCTGTCTCTCTGTCTGTTCTCCAGTTTCCAATAACAGAAATATGGAGTACACACTATATTTTCTACAGAATTAATTTATCAGTGGGGTACATGGTAATAAATCCCATTTTATCTTCTCCTGAGACAAATAATGTATCAAGTATTGCTGAGCTCACGGCCCCAAAATGCTTGATGTTGGCAAGACCCCAGGATGAGAATGCACCAAGACAACAAAACGTGAAAACGTGACGCAGTGACTTTAAGCCCTTTTAAGGCTGAGGGACAGCGAGCCGTGGCTGCAGTGTGCAGTGTGGCTGCAGTGTGCAGTGTGGCTGCAGTGTGCAGTGTGGCTGCAGTGTGCAGTGTTCCCTGTCCCCAAGAGACAGGGAAGCCGGACGTAGGCGCCACTCCATAACCACCGCCATGATGTGACTTCCTCCTGTCGCTCTGACACGCCAGTCGGAATACTGGGCACACACACGCATAAAAATCACTCGGTATAAATATGTGTCCTGCACTCAGATGTACCACACGTATGTATGAGCACTCATTCATCTCCCTGAAGGACACATGCCACCTGCAAGCCAAGTTTAACATTAACAGTAATTATCAGGCGGCTGAGTTGAATGCGGAAAATCTGTTTAGTTTCTGAGACCTCGTCTGCTCTTTACCTTTTTGTACCCATACAAGCACAGGAACTGGTACTTTTACTGATTTGATGCATATTCCTGTGTGAAAATAAAAGGCTGAAAAAGGTTGGTCTGCTCCGATCCCACGGGAGAGCTACAGTAGCACAAATCACTGAAAAAGTTAAGGCTGGCTGTGATAGAGAGGCCAGACAACCGCTTCTTGGCAATGGAATTCCTTGATGGCATTGACCTCTTCCAGCAAGATGATGCCCTCTGCCGCACTTTAAGAAATTGTTAAGAAATTGTTTTAAATAACATGAAAAAAAGTTTGAGGTGTTGACTTGGCCTCCAACTTTAAGATCCCAATCCGATGAAGCATCCGTGGGATGTGCTGGACAAACAAGTCCGATCTGCGGTGGCCGCACCTCGCAGCTTGGAGGATTTACCGGGATATACTCCTAACATCCTGGTGCCAGACACCACAGGACACCTTCACAAGTCTTGTGGAGTCTATGCTTTTATAAAGCATAGACACGGTAGGCTGTTGGTTCTGACGTGTGTGTGTGTGTAAGGAATAACTTAAGGAATAACATGCTTCGGCACAAGAATAATATAATTCAGCAGGTGTAGGAAAATGCTGGTGATTCGTTCCATCCTCCACAGTGCTGCTCCTTCCAGTGATTATTAATCTGCAGCCCCCGTTCTCTTCTCCACAGCACACCATACCTCAAGTTGCTCCTCATGAGGTGCAGACATGCCCTGGGGCTCCCTCCTGGGACAGCTGGGGGGAAAGAAAAGCTCACAGAATGACTTTCAGCATTTCCAGGAAAAGACTCATCCACATTCCCAACACCAAACGCTACCTGCTTTAATCTCAGTCAATGAGGAAAGCGCACATATCACCCTAACTGCACACTTTGATTCCATCTCGACGGATTACATTGTTTTGCATTAGTAAAATTTCACTGGTACCTTCAGCGGCCAAATAACTTGATAGATATCTCCTCGGATTCTGTGACGTGCTTTGCCTTAGTGTAATCTCTCTCTCACAAGACACAGGGGGGGTTTTATTGCTGGAGAGGAGAAAGTGAGGCTCTGTGGAGGGACTTAATCCAGTAAATTGAATCAGCTCTGAGATGTTTGAGTCAAGATCAGAGATGTCTACAAAAAAGGCAATGAGAGTCTATTTTGGGGGTAGTGCAGCAATTTGGATCCTACAACTGATAATGTACCATTTCCGCAGGATATGAATCCCCCAGTTAAACTCGGTTTTGTCTTCCTGGGCAGGCAGACTGACGTCCACTTGTACAGCGGTGGCAGGCAGCTGACACTCAAAAGCCAATGTCATAGAGTCGTACTCTCTCTGTTCTTTTCTCAGCGCAGTACCTCTCTACAGTAATGCGTTGACCCCCACAGAGAAGCAATTCAATCTGGCAATTATGCTGGCTGTTGGAAAATGACAAACATGCACAAAGATTCTGTCTTCTAATAAGAGCAATTTTGTAATGAATATCTGTGTCGACAGTGACTACAGTTACTTGGCTGTAAGGTGCATCTGTTCTTTGCTTGTGCAGTTGAATAGTTTTACGCAAAGGAATTTTATAAAACGGAAAAAAAAATTGGAGTACACTTTTAAAGCTTGCAATGTTAATAACCCTTTAGGAGGTGATTGTATCGCCTCTTTATTTCATAATGATCTTTTATAGCTCTAGTCTGATTATTAGAGACAGACGTGTACTGTAATGCATGGTGTAAGGTCACCTTTAGGTATAACCAACACAGTATCTGAGCCACTAATGACAACAAGGTGTGAAGAGACGTGGGGAGGAGCGGGGAGGGTGGAAAGGGGGGCTTTCCTGTACAAAAGAACAGACATCGTGCTTCAATATGTGGTGGGCTTGTTAGTTTCATACACCTGATTAGACTGACATTGAATGAGTGCCAAAGGGGAGTATGATCTTCATCCTTCTCCACCGGCCGTGCACTGCAATCGCTGCATTAGTGACAAACCACGAAATTTAAGCTAGCTGACAAAACGCATTACGGTCTCCTGTCAGATCATATTATTGTTGATTCCACTTGGAGATAGTGTTTCATACTTTACAGTGTTCTGGATCAGATTGAAGATACTTATGGAATACAAATGCAGTGAAAGGAATTCATTTGTAACTGTTGGCTCACTCTAAATGGAAAACTTCTGCAAATCAAGGGTTTATTTTTTAGGAGCCAAATTACTTTTCCAGAGATTTCAAAATTGTATGGTTCTACACGTGGATTACGTATAGATATCTAATACGTGATTATTTTGTCTCTTTTTTTATATGATATATAATGATGTTTCAAAACATTTTTGATTTGTAATATTGTGTATACTTTTTAGGTCAATAGACTTACCGCATTTGAGGCAGCAATAGCTCATCTTAGAGGTATGTATTTTGTAGAGAATGTCTTAGAGAATAGAGAATGTCTGTAGAGAATGTCTTAGAGAAAAAAATTAAATCAATATTTAACTCTACAAGAAATAGAAGAGGTCTTTCACAGCTATTTTAATGTTACTACTGATTCAGATGAAAAACTACCCAGAGAGAAAACTATGCAAAACTACATACACACTCGCATAGAATGGTGGCGATGTGGTGGTGACGTGGTTCCGTTTCTTGAGTGTATAATGGAGGGACAAAATTTAGATTAACTAAACTCAGTTATAGATTTTATCGAGAGAGATGAATTGAATGACTTCCTCTTATTTTAATTACTGTTATCAGAGATTTACAGGATGACTTGGATATGAAAGTTGTTGACTTAATGAAACATGGAAGCCTATGCAATAATATTGCATAAACTGATACTTATAGATTAGAATCAAATCTACCCTCAGCAGTGACATTTATAAACCCATATTTAAATTATTTAATAATATTTTATAAACATGTATATAAATTATTTATTCATATTTATATTTAATTGTGATTCTTTAAAAAATGAGGCTGGTCAAGTAGATTTATTTATTTGTTTGTTTACTTTCTTGTTTTTCCTTGGATGATATTATTCTGTTATATTTGTGTCCATATATTACACACAAAACCAAATATTATCAGAAAAACCATTTTGGTAGCTTGAGAAATGGCTGCACGGTAATTTAAGAAAATTAAATCAATGGTTATGAACAGTAACATAAATGCATTGTACTATACAATGGTATTCATTTATAATTCATATTATGTATACAATATATGTATCACATGAATATTTCAGGAAGGCTGGTTGAGCTAATTTAAAAGACTGAGTTATTAATAAATATTAGACTGAATTAAATAATACTTATTTTAATTAATCATTTGCTAATTTTAGCGCACAGGAGAAAAAAAAATGTTCAAATACAGAGTTCCGATCTTTTCTGCCTGATTTCTCTGCCACATGTTTTCAACTTTGAGATTGTGACTACAGTTAACGAGCACTGATTATAAAATCACTTGTCCCAACTTGCTTAGACATTCATTTGTGATTCTTGGAGCTTATAAAAATTCTGGATTGCAATGTGTGGCTTGCACAGCTTCAGAGAAATGGTTTAATGAAATCATTCTGACCAAAATCACAATTAGTAAAAGTCTGAGTTTTATTACAAATATGGCTTCTTATGAGAGTAGCTTTACTTCTGAGGAACCAGATCCTGGTTAGGGCCTGCGGGATGTCAGGGTTTCACAGGAGAACCTGAATGATTACATCTGCAGTCAGAGGACTGGGATGGTGATTAAAAATGAAGAATCTCATTGGAGTGCAGGACTAAAACTGGCTTGTGGACAAAGAGCCTCGTTCTGCATAAATTACAAATCCTGCCAGGAACGCCTTTTGTGGGCTGCACATGATGAAGGTTAACACATTCCTAAACAGAAACTGTGAAATCACTAAATAATCTCCAGCACAAATTTATTTGTTAATATTTATACTCTGGCAATTCTTCCTGCTCCAATGCGTAATACATTATCTCCCATTATATCTAATTTTATACATTTTATCCACTAGGTGGGGATAGTAACATATTACTTGTCAGTTACGTTCTAGACAACAAAAACAGGTGAGGAGACTCCCCGTGTGCGTCATTGTAAACTAAGTGGCCTGTGAAATTACCAGCCAGCTGATCAGACCAGATGGGTCATGGCACTTTTACTGCATACATAACTTCACCTGGGGGCTACAAGCGGCATGGGCTGCCCCAGCAGACCACAATTAATCACTGAAGCTTAACCACCAGGAATGTCCATACGCAGAGTAACTGAGGATAAAGACCATCACAGCGACACAGGCGGGCAGGAAAGCGCATAAGTGTAAAGCCGTAACATCACCCTTTTGTGGTTTTATCACTGTCCACTACAGTGTGCACTTATCTGAATTAGATTGAGGTGAAAAAAAGGTTAATTTGCATTATCACAGTATTATCAAGCAGGTTGATTTTTATGCAAAACAAATAGGAGTGTGGAAATATTCAGGTCTAGTACACCTGGGGTACGCCTGTTAGAATGAAATGGCAGACAAATAGAAACCACCAGTTATATGCTAATGTGCTGACATTTAAATCAGCATTTAATGACATTTTAAATCAGTATTTAAATGCAATATGACATCTGACCTTCATTCTGAAAACACCATCTCTAACCCCATAAGCGTGCACCATAGACAGCCAGACCAACGAGGAGTTAATAAATGGTTAAAGAACAGTGTCACTACATCCTGACTAGATACACACAGCTCCTTAAATCAGAAAACACACATATGCACATGGATTCACATGGATACCTCAGAAAAAAACACACAATTAAACTGACACATTCATTCTGACATGAATGGTTTAAAAGGAGCTATTGTTACCGGGGGCGGTAATCAAAGTGCTGGCTTTAAGGAGTATAGAGATAAATGAATACACTTCAAATGGGATTCAATGGACTGTTCGATAACAGATTTCAAGGGCACAACATGGGAACATGGCATTACACAATGGGACCACATTATGAATGTCACTGCAGCAAAACTGTCTGTCTTCTTAATTGACTTCATTTCACCGGCTAGTTGCTGTAGGCACTGCAAGCACGGGAGTCCTCTGTGCTTCTGCAAGCAGATAAACACACACCGCTCGCCTCTTGAAAAGTATAAGAAGTCATCAAACGACTTTTCTGTGCATCCAAAGAGACCCCTTTATCTTTAAAAACAATAAAAACATAATTTGACCATCAGTCCCTATAGTTGAACACCTTCATAACTGGACAAAAAAAATGTGCCAAAAAAAGACCGATTGATTGCATCACCAAATATGGAACGCGCTACTGCCCTTCCACCCCACCTACGCCTCAATTACTTTTAACTAATGATGCCAAGGCATGCCAGGGCTCAGCTGTGAACATTTTCTCGGGTCACTAGGAATGCAGATACGAAATGCAGCAGAATAACAGAGCTGGGCATGGATTACAGGCAGCTGGAGAGTCTCATGGAGGCTCTCATGACTTCCACAAGGCAATAATAGGCAGATTTAACAACATGTCTTTTACCAATAACCGCCGAATACAAAAGTATCCCGTGATGAAGGCCTCTGTGATCCAAACTTGTGTTGGAATTCACCACCTTGACCTGAATCCAGGTATCCTACACAGGTCTGCTGCATCTTGGGTGGTTGGTTTTTTTGAGTTTTACAGGGAGTTTCCTTTGAGGTCTCTGCTGATATGTCCTGTACTCCAAGCCCATGTGATGCCCGCAGGAGACACATTCCAGAATATCCTCAGACATCATGTGAATAGTCATCTGCCGCTATGTCCTGTGATGTGATGTTGCAGAAAGCAAACTTACCCAAGCCAGTTCCAGTGATATAAATATTCCCTGTAGTGCATGTTAGAATCTCCTGCTTCACCCGTAGAAGTAATAAGCCAGAGCAGATTCTGGGAGGAAGATGTTTGTTTGCAGATGATGTTCCCTGGTGCAGTAGACGCTGTTGTGCACAGCCCACATTTCTCAGTCCTTTGCTGCTTGTGGATTTGCATAGCATGAACATACAGGCACCTTGTCATTTGGTCACACTTACATGGTAATAGGCGATGATTGGCTGGATTACTAATTAACGTTACCATAATGTGCTTGATTAAGAGAGGTCATACAAGGTGTTACCTCTGTGTTACAAAGTAATGTAACAAAATCCTAAAATTACTCCCTCATTAGACACTTTCCAGACACACACACTATATATATATATATATATATATATATATATGTCACGCTTCGCTGGGGAAGCAGTGCCTGGGCGCTTGCGGCGTGACGAAGGCATGACGCGGAGCCAGTAAATGCAAAGGAATACGGGGTTTAATCCGACACAAGAACTTAAAGAAAAACACAGGGTAAATTACAGGGTAAATGATTAAAAATTAAAATGAAGGAACAGGGTAGATATGTATTATAGAATTAATAGACTATAAGAATTATGTTGATGCAGTCCCGTTATACATAACTACTTACAGTTTTTTACAAAAAAGATGCACAAATTTCATTTTTGCACATTTTAACAAAATCAGTACACATAATAGAAATAGAATAATAGAATAGAGAAATGCATTCAAAAATTGTCTTCCAGTATTTTCATTTTATTATGAGACGCTTTAATCCAAAGCAATGCACAACTGCAGGGTCAGTCAGTCCATGGAGTTATTGAGGTTAAGGGCCCAGAGGTGATATCACTCTGCCGACCCTGGGATCTGAAATGGCGGTTCTAGCCCACAGAACCACACACAGCCTAATATCGCCATTATATAACCAATTAAAAATAAAGAAGCAGGTTTCACATTTGACACTTCATGGACCAATATGTTGCAAAGACTGAAGACCACAGTCCACACATCCCCAAGGCTGTCAGCAATGTAAGAAAGCATTCAATGCCAGTGAGTGCGCAGAAAGCTTATACTCTAGTGTTGTTGTTCTACAGATCAGCTATTCTGACAGCCTTTAATTCTCCTTTCATCTTTCGCAGGCCTAGTGTGGTCTTATTAGCTAGTAACATTGCTTTCTTTGGCATTGTGTCAAACCCACTGTATCTGTGGGTGAGTGAAATTACCATTAGGATAACCATTCCATCCATCCATCTATCCATCCATCCATCCAATTTTTATACGCGCCTGTCCATTTCATGGTGGCATGGGTCCAGAGGCTGTCTTGGAAACAAGGGGGCGCAAGGTAGAGAATAACCTATCCTAGGGGAAACCATTATTTTCCATAATTGTGACACAATTTGACACAAGAATATAACCATTTTGACATTTGAGACAAAAATAGAACCATTTTGTTTAATGCACACGGGATATTGTGCCAGTAGTTGTTAGTTATGCTTGAGCCCAGTCATCAGTTAATCATTGTTAATGACTCCCATGTTTGGCAGCTTGCGATTAGACTCAGTTACAGAAACAGATATCATTGGTTGTCCATAGGCTGCATAGTGAGTCTTCTCTCTACAAACATGACGACCTATGCCGTTTGCATGTCTGGCTGTCCTGTGTATTTTAATTTGCATATATTGCTTTTCATAGTGTTGAATTGTGTTATCCTAAGTACCATGTTGATTACTAGAGTGGACTCACCATTCCCAGACTCTGATAAATACTTGTACCAGTCATTCCCTATTCTTGAAGCAAACTGGCTAACTTGCAACAGCTAACATGTATTCATTTAGCCTTCCATTGCACTTAAACATAAGGTAACTAAGGTAACCTTAACCAGACCATCCCACTTAGCTTGTACTGATCTTAGAAAATACCTCCAATCCCACTTGCTTTCAGCTAATCCAGGCTCAAAGGAATTGTTCGTTTGTTGGCAAGCATTGCTGATATCAATTCATCAATTCAGTTCCGCTCTACGGGCTTTATCGTTGTTTATTTTTGCATATACAAAGAGTTCATTGGGGTTTTGAAGGACCACGTTTAGCAGGAGTTGAAGTGAAGGATGCTCTAGCTTCCCCGGGGCTCCACAGCATTAGGGAATGTTTGTTTTCTCTCTGTGATGAGCTGTTGAGATCTTTTGTCCAGGTCATCTTCACCTCTGCTGTTATCACCAAGCTTTTTCTTGCATTTATATGCCCAGTGTCCTGGCTTATGACAAAACCAACACTTTCCCAGGCATGATTCATATTGTGTGAATTTTTAATTGAGCTGTACGTCCTGATTGTATTCAATTCTTACTGCCCACTCATCAATCTGATTAAATGCAGTCCCATCACCGTCCCAGTCTTCGTATTGGGTTTTGAGGGCTTCAGGCACTTCAGCTTTAAGTCCATTGACAAAAGCAGTTTTTAAAGGCACAGACACCTGTGTCCTTGTAGATGTCACTGACATTTTTAAAGGCACAGACACCTGTGTCCTTGTAGATGTCACTGCACAGACACCTGTGTCCTTGTAGATGTCACTGACATCATTCAGCTCCGAAGGTTCCAAATCTGACTGAATCATTCCTTTCCTGTGCTTTCCACTTGCAAAAGGTAAATTTATCCCAGTTTACCTCTGTGAGTGGTAAGCCATATGGAAATTCTTGCACAGCATCCCATCCAGCTTTGACCTTTCATGGGGATCTCCCAGTATTGTTTCATCACCGTCAGTAATATTATTTTGATCAGTGTCCCTCAAATTCGCATTTAAAATCCATCCAAAGGATAAATATTGTAGATCCTATATGGCGTTCAAGAATTTGGCAAGCGCTGCATGGGTGATTGGAAATGTCAGGGAAGGTCTTTCAACCGCTTGTCAATTAGCTCTGGCGTGGCTGGTTGGTAGGTCCTACACGGAAGGTATTTTTTTACCTTACCATCTCTCCACATTCTCCTCCTAGTCCTCCTCTCAAACTACTTCCACTTCAGTCTATTTGTGGTTGACAATCGCAGGTGTACATCTCACCTTTGATGAAGCAGCTTTTTCCACCTGTCTGCTGTTGTCTGATTTGTTGGAGTCTGAAGATCTGTCATTGGCATCATATGGCAATGTCAGTAGATGGTGACACTGTTGCCACTCAATCCTCTTTAAATGCTTGAAGGAGTAAAGTGATTCAGTCGTGTCTCCTTTGTTCATTGTTGTTGGAGAGGTTGTTGCTGGAGAAGCTGTTTTGTCAGATTCCTTTAGTTGTTGCTGCAGTGAAATTAGTTTTTACAGCTTTTCATTTTTTATTTGCAATCTGTCTTTTTCACTCTTCTCTTTTCATTAATTCCTCAGCCAGTCCTCTGACCTTTACCTTTTCAGCTGTAATTTCCTTTCTCAATCTCTCAATTTCAAAACTTCCTCCATGCTCTCCCATCTGTTTTAAAACAATGACTGACCATCTGTCATGTCTGGTTCTTGGCTACATGTGTTGTAACTTTCCCCGAACCTTTTAAATGCCAGGCAAAGCCCATCACCCAACCTCTGTGTGTTGAATGCTGTATTTTGTCTGGATATCCTTATAGCGCTTCCTTAATCCAAACCTCTTGTCTAAATATGTGTATGAGGGGACTCAGCATTTGGCTGATGCTTGTGTTTGCTGGGTCCTAGTGTCCCTTCTTAGTGGTGCCCATTTTCAGCAGCCTGATTGATCTTCTGAACCTGCGTAGCCACGATGGTTTCAGAATTCCTTGTTACCCTCAAAATATAGAGGTATGACAGAGGTTACAAGGCCATTCAAGTAAGTGAAACATGCACTGGTATGTTCCTCTAAAATTAACAAAACCCAATATTTCCTATTCAGAAAATTAACTATTTCTGATGATTAATCAGTAGGTATATCCTCCTGAGACCCCACCCATTCATTCATGTCCATTGTAGTGGACAATTTGTTTTTGCATCTATCTTTTCACTGATGTAAGGAAACATATTTATTTCTGTTGAACACTAAAGAGGACATACTGTGAAATTAAAAATAAAAATAAATTTGAAAAAATCTAAATTGCAAGATGTCTTATTTCCTCCAAAGACAAATAACCTAAAATTATAGCATGCAGTTGTCGTAGTTGTAATTTCATTTACTTCTGTTCCAGTACTTTTTTGTGAGGAAGGCTATCCTTGCCTAAAGGCTGCTGTACACTTGACAGTCAAATCGACGCCGTAAATTCAGCTCTCGGTTACACCCTACTCTGTAGCCTAATGTGCACCTACCCAGAAATGTAGCTCCACATCACGGGAATGCAGACCACAAGAACTGTTATTGGTTCGCTTGATAGCATTCATTTTCTTATGGGAGCGAAGAAAGCGTACATCCGAAGTGTACTTATATTGCTGATAGAAACTGAAGCATTGTTTATATCTAGCATCAAATAACCCATCCTGTGCGTCGCCAACAGGTCTACAAAGCAATCATAATGACAGCACTAATTTCACTTACCACCAATAAGTTTATACATACTTCACAAAACGAAAAAAGCAAAAAGTAGTATAGACACTAACTTTAGAAGATACGTTAAAAGCAATTTTGTAGTAGCTCGACATTCTCCAAAATTTGTCTACGGGAAGTTTGGAGCAACACAAATACTGTATATGCAAGACTTGGTAAATGGATACCTTGTTAAATGTTTTTTTTCTGCTTAAATTGCATGATTCAGCAACTGAATATATTGCAGGTTGGGAAGACAATAAATGCAACATCCAAAATTATGTATCATCTAGAGTTTTGCCATTGTAATTGCTGGGCAACACAGACACACCAGCAGAGAATTAAAAATGCTTGCCACAGCATAGGCTACTAGGTGTAGGTCACGGCGTGCGCTCAACGCAGAAGTAAAAATCAGTCTTTAGAAGGCTTATTTGCAGGGGAATTCAGTGCAGTATTTATCCAAAGGAAGTGTACCAGCTCATCTGACCAAGATACCATTCATCACCCTTAGCCCTGTTCACAAATTATGATGCTGGTAGACTAGGAACCTTAATTCTCTCAATTAAGAAAAGACACCAACTTTTAATACTCTCACAATTAAAAGTATCATTCTTTCGCAATATCCTATTAATCTCAGTTCAAACAGCTTGTTCTTTATTTGTCACACTAAAACAATAAAGTCCTGACCACTAGAGGTAGGAATGTCACAGCTCAGTTCACACTTAACAATCAGTGGCGTACCTGTGATCTATGAGGCCCCGCTAGAGGTAGGAATGTCACAGCTCAGTTCACACTTAACAATCAGTGGAGTACCTGTGATCTATGAGGCCCCGCCCCTGCAGCCATGAGATGGGACCCCTCCCCTGTTATGATGTCATCATCCATTTGGAGCTGCAGCCTTTGTGATAATCATAGGCCAACCTGCAGCATGTCTTTTAGCAATTTGTATTTTAATTGACTACATCCACATAAAATTGGACTTTTATTTTCATCTCGACTTATTGTACTTGAAAATTGTGTCATTTGTAGGGTAGCCAAAGTAAAATTTGTATGATGGAGGGGCAATAGAACCAAAATCAAAACAAAATACGGAGCTCAGGACGATTTAATGCTTGTAAATAGATAAATTAAATTAACACTCATGCTATGATGTTGGCTTGTGATATTTGAACCCTTTGCTGCTTATATTCTGTTCACATCAGCAAAGAGGGCAGATGGCATGGAATTTGTGTCTCCTGCTCTTCAAAATGAAGATGCATTTTTCGAACCACGCGTTGTGAGAGGTTTTTCATTTAGGCATCCAATGCAAATAGGATCATCAGGACAGGGGCTCAACTATTAATGTTAGTGATACTTTTTCTGCAGTGAATCGGTAAGTTGTGCGCTACTAACCACTGAAAGGTGACATCATTTGTGGGACAGGGGCCTGAGCACCAGCCCCTTTCACACGAGGGGTGGAAAGTGCCTCCTTTGTCACTTTATAACTGGAGAGAGATTCATTTTAAGATATTAGACTTTAAATAAAATAAGTACTGGAAACGATGATATTTTTAATCTTCTGGACCATCTGTTAGCTTTTAAAATGAAATCAGTCAAATAACAGCTTACGTTTGACAGCCCTGATTTTAACAGCTTATATATCGATATACTGTAAAAATAATTTTTAAAATTTCATGTTGTACTTTATTATTTTTGCTTGTCAGGTGTTGGATTCCATTGTTTCACCCTTAAAGTAATGATATATACCAGAGGTTTTCTTTTTGGAAGAAAGGAGTATGTTACCTGATCATGTTCTCTGGTGCAATACATATTCTTACACAAAGCCTTCTCAACCTTCTCCACATTACTTGTGCGAGTTACGGAGACTAAGATAATGGGAGATGTTTAGTCTCAGCCAGTCAGGAACCACAAGAAAATGAGATCAAGAGCCAGAAGAAGCTGGCGAATGGCTTTGTGAGAATCCTGATTGCTCAACCCTTTGTCCTTTGCTGCTGTAGCTGTTTTGCATGGTCCCTTGGCCTGTGCTCACGTTTAAATGACAACCGGCATCCTGAAAATGATGGCGTCTCTTAAATTCTAGGTTTGGTGTCGTGCGCATTACGATCTGTAGGGATCATGTGATTGATTACAGAGTTCCCGTATTACAATTTACAAAGTAATGTAAGAAAATCCTTCATATAGTTAAATGCACTTATACAGCATAATGACCTGTCTCAGCTCAGACTATTCCTAGGTCTAGTGGAGTCAAGATTAGTAGGTGCACAGGTCATAACGCCTAGCTGGAGTTAGTATTCTCCTAGGCTTCAACACGCCTTATGTTTACATTTATTTATTTAGCAAATGCTTTGTCAAAATAACAAAAAGCAAGACAAATACATAAATTCACAATGCACACGTGCAACTGACTGAGCTTCCAATGAATGCAAGTAGCATCAGCGCAAAACATGCAATATTTCTCAAACAAATCAAGAACCTTATGCAACTACTCGAATCAAAATAACAAAGTGCAACATTAAGAGGGCTCAGGGAGCACAAGAGATCAGCTTAACGACTGTTAATACCTTAGTGACCTGCTGACCTGGTACAACCCCCCGCGCCTGCTTCGTTCTCAAAGTGCTGGATATCTGCTTGTACCTAGGGTAGAAAGAGCTACGGCAGG
>JAODUD010000002.1:7295298-7331374 GCA_026784285.1 Stomatorhinus walkeri | reverse complement strand
GGGATGCTGTAAAGCGCTTTGAGATGATGTGAAGTCATGAAAATGCGCTATATAAAAATAAATTTGTTGTTGTTGTTTGCTGTATAGTTGGGCTGGTAGAGATGTTCCTGGACCACATACAAGAATACAGGAGGAAGAATTACTGATAGCTGACTGAAGAGGGCAAGATGGGATGTGGAACTTGATCAGCATGTTGATGGAGATGGATGCTGTTCCATTAATGGCTCTGGAAGGACTTGATGTGGGCCCCTATAAGGAGCCAATGGAGACAGACAGGCAGGGTGAACAGTTAATGCATCTGAATGAAGGAATGCTCAGCATGCTGCTGCATTTTGAATCATTTGCAGTGCTTTATTAGCACAAGTTGGTGGCCTTCTGAGTAAAGAGCTGCAATAGTCTAGTTGAAAGATGAAAAGAACATAGATTAGATTAGAATAAATCAGGTCAGATCAGATTAACGTTATTGATCCCAGAGGGAAATTCTTGTGCATACAGCAGCAACAACATAGAGCACAGATGAACATACATGTTATGCAAAACAGACAAGGTGCACAGATAGTATATAATGAAAACACGTAAATTTGGTGCTAACAAAGTACACATTGAGAGAACAGATTAAAACGTGCACAAATAGATTCCTGAAAAAAACAGATTATTATAGAGTATTAATAAAAGAAATGTTAGTAATGAATAATAAAATAGTGGAAGGCAATTAAAATGTGCAATTAAAAAAACAGACTGCATCAGACTTCTTCCATTGCCAAGTTCGGATGTTGGCTGACGTTTTATGGCTGTGGACGGGGAGCACTACATTAGCAGGTGATGCAGTGCTACGTCAGTAGGTGGTGCAGTGCTCTTCTCTTCTTTTCTACTGCCTCCAGTGAGTCTAGAGTCAGTGCTGTGATGGAGCTGGCCATCCTGATGAGTTTCTTCAGGCATTTTGCCACGCCAAAGACTGATGAAACATGCACAGCAGCTTGACACACAGGTTAGAAGACCTGAGCCTCCTCAGAAAGGCTCTCCTCTGGTCTTTCTTCTACAGCGCTACTGTGTTGTCTGCCAAGTCCCGTCTGCAGTTCAGGTGGACCCCCCTCGATCTGAATCTCAGAAGTCAAACTGTGAATGCCGACCTAAGATAACTCGTTTGCGTCTCTCAGCGGAAACAAAGAGTAAAGCTTCGGTCTCAGCCTCACATTAGCTGGGACAGTATTGCGCATGTTTACAGTAGCTGAATACATATATTTAGACAGTAAAAATACATTTAGACAATGGCAGACAGTAACAGTAATTATTATATAATAAAATAAAATAAAGATTTCTTATTCATTATTTTAATATTAATAGTAAACCATTAATACATCTAATTATAATAATATAATATGCCGAGTGGGACGGAACGGAGACAAAGGCGCAGACGTCAGAGTATCTGGGAATACAGGGTTTAATTACAGATAAGGCAGGCAAAACGCAGACAGACAATACAATGACCGGACTGGGAAAACAAACTGAAACGCGGACGAAATACAGAGGACTAATGACAACAACCAGAAACAGCTATGACACAGGGATTCCACACAGGCTTAACGAGGGGGCGTGGCACATGTAAGAAGCAGACTATCAGGGCAGGACACATTGCTTGGATACATTTATTTTCTTATTTTACAGATTACAATTTTGATAAATGTGCTTAGACGTGTTTAGGTTTAATTTTTTGGGACCGGGAACCAATTCAATTGGTTTTCCATTATTTCTTATGGGGAAAATTCAATCAGAACTCAAACTTTATAGGATTCGATCTAAATAGATTCAGTTCAGGTTATGAGGTAACACTGTATTAATAACAATGTTATTACTGCTCTCACTAACAACAGCTAGCAATGAAGCTTGCTAGAATTTTAACTGGATATGTCAGATTTAAGGTAGTCTGGGCTAAATGTAAGTGAACGAAGATAAAAGCCATTGAAATTGGGGTAACTAGCTAAGCAAGAAATCCCACAAGTTCCTGGTATTACTGGTATTCTGTAGATACAGGGAGAGCGAGAGCAGGTTCTGTGTGTCCCCCCACGGTCTCACACCCCTGCCTGTGCAGTTTCCCCAGGATATTTCTCACCAAGACGGCAGGGTCAGACAGAGCAGGAAGACGTGTAGGACTGGAGACTAAGCTTGGTGTCTTTCAAAGGCGGAAACTTCAGGTGCAGAAACCGCAAATTCTGACCAAGTTTTGTCTCAACTAACCAATTTAGAGTCACAGTCAGAGGACTCAAGTGGTTAGTTGAAATAAAACCTTGGTCTGGATTTGTGCTTTCTGCACCTGAACTATACACCTCGGGGGTCATTGACTGGGAAGTCACAGGGTGACGTGAGACATGAGCTGCTGATACCAAAGGCCAACTCATACTTTCATATTCTTTTTCTGCATGCGCTTCCAGGCTGCCGACAGTCACAGCACAGCATGGCGCAGACAGGGAAAAAGGTGACGATCCACTTACGGCTCCAAGACAACAGGGGTTTATTAAACAAAACAGAACAGAACACCAAGGGACAAGCCACAAAATAAAAGGACCATGTCAGGTCAAAAGCAAATTGGAGAAACAAGAACCAACTACAAAAACATCAAAAAGTAACAATTACGGGAAAAAGAGCAACAGGGGGCAAAACTAGAAAAACCAAACAGCGCAACAACACACCATAACTTTAACACACAGAGTTACATCAAACAATGACCAGCTGGGAAAATGAACAAAGTCAGGCACTTAAATGCACTGATAACAAGGCCTAACGAAAGGCAGGTGCAAATCATCAAAAACAACCAATCAACGAGGGCACAGAGCAACACGACACAGGTGAAGCAACTGTTGCGACTGAACACAGAACTAAGAAACTTAAAAGACCTGAAACTAAGGAAACACAGGGAACTCATCTACTGCACAAGGAGAAAATTAGAGTAAGTAAAATAGAACATACCCAAGATGTGGACAGAGAACCATAAACAAGACAAATTCAACAATAAATTATGCTAGGGATACACAATAGCAAACTAAGGATGATACAGGTGAGGGTGGTATCTGGTCAACCTTGGACTCACAACCACCAAAGGGGGAGCAAGGAATGGTGGTCAGCCACTTAGCCAGTTACACCACACAGCAGCCTGGGGACGCAAGCACACATACTGAGGACTTAGGGCTACCTGACAGAGGTGGAAACAGGATAGGCAGCAAATAGGACAGAGAGTAACAGGCCCCAACTCTGACAACCAATGGTCATGCGCATCACAGCTTGTGTTCATACAACAATTAGCTGCAGATGCGAATGTTTTATGGTAATATGGTGTGCTGTGGTACTTGGAAATCTTTACAGCAAAATTAGCTATGAATTTTATTACCAAGCCGCAGCAACCAGAGAAAACCCAACGGTGACATGGGAAAAATATGCAAACTCCACACACGGAGCCATGGCAGAGACTCAAATCTTGGTATGATGTCGGTACATTATGAAAAATTAGACATGCATGTACATTGGACTCTCCTCATACTGCCCACCATAACTACTACAATAACAACACCTATTCTGCCTCTACTGTTTCGTCATTGACTGCTGATCCATGAAAGTTGGCACTGCCACCTGCTGGAAGTATATAGTCAATTATGCTGCACATGCACTGTCGAGTCACATGAATGTGCACAAATACCACCACACAAAAACATCTGGGCTACATGCGCACTGACTGCAGCTGTGCACCGCTGTATGAATGTGCATGACTGAAAGCACACCCAAAAAAGTGAAGTATGAATTGTCCTTGTGATAAATAAGGGCTAATCTTCCTAATGTTAAACAGGGTGAACCTACAAGACCAGGAGATAACTGCTGTGTGATCAGCAAAGGATAGCTAGTCATCTATTATTACTGTAGCTTCCTGGCGGGTGTTTATGGGGCCAATATTGATGATCTTATACAGCTATATAGTGATGTCACGGTGTCAGAGAAGACAAGAAGCTCAATCTCAGGGAGATTCAGCGGCTAGCGGCAGAGGTCTGTAATATTAGCTACAAGCTTCCATCGCTTTGGACTGACTAAAACAAGCTTTTCTGGCGACATCTCTGATAAAACAGAGAAAGTAATTTGGTTTTGTGTACTTAATACTCTAGCTTTTATAATAACTACTGAAAATAGACCAAGTAAGCTTAAGTGTGTAAATAAAGGTTTGTTTTTAATTGTGTTTTTTAGTTATGATGTTTTTAGGTGTGATACTGCAAAAAAACATTATATGTTCCTTTTTTTTGAACAACACAGATGTAAAACTTGATTATATATATATGTTTGGATCAATGCAATGCATCAGTTAAAGAGAATAAGATGATACAACATTACTGTCCCTGTTATCATCAACCTACACATATAATATTGGTGTATATTGGTACACTGCTTTTCTAATTAACTCAATAAAAGCCTGTCATGGTCCAGAAAAACATTTGTTAAATTTGCAGGGTTGACAGTTCTCATGCAACGCAATTGTCTTAAAGGCATTTTTATTCAAAGCGATTGAAAACTGTTTAACCCACTTACTGGATCTTTCTTACTGGAACAGTTCAGTTTGAGCATTTAGACTCTAGGGGATTTGAACTGCTAAACTTTCACATGTGCATAATTAATTCATTGTTGAACATTATTGTATAACTATATGCACTGAATCAGGATTTTTTGTCAGATATTCATAATATGTATATTACTCTATACCAGTAGATCTCAAAAAGTGTTGAAGTTGGATTTATTCACTATCAGCTGGCATTCACTGAATTGGCGATGATGCGGCTCAGACTAGAGAAACAACATTTCAACTATATACAGTGATACAGTACATAGTGAAATGAAACAATGTTCCTCCAGGACCATGGTGCTACGTACAACTCAATATCGGCACAGGACTATTTGAAGTGCAAGTGTGCAAAAAGTGCAAACATTGCACAAGCAGTGCAACACGAGAGAAATAGAAGCGATGATAATGTGTAAGACAGGCTAAATCTAAAGTGTAAAATCCGACAGTGCAATGGGTCGTGCAAAAGTTCTTGAGGTAGTGGGGTGTGTATGTCTCAGTCCACTCTCTGATGGCTTTGGGTAAGAAACTGTTGCACAGTCTGGCAATGAGGGCCGAATGTTCCAGGACCTCTTGCAGGAGGGTGAAGAGTCCTCCACAATGCTGGTGGCTTTGATACATATCTGTGATACAGGGAAGAGAAGCTCCAGTGACCTTGGTCATTCTCACTATCTACAGTAGGGTCTTGTGTTCTGATACAGGGCAGTGATGCAGCTGTTCAGAATGCTCTCAGCAGTGCCTCTGTAGGAGATGGGTGTCCTTCAGTAGAGACACTGCTGGGCTTTCTTGGTTATGGAAACCCACCACAGTAGTATCATCAATAAATTTGATTATGTGGTTTGAAAGGTATGAGGTCCTACCGAGATTTGAACTCGGATCACTGGATTCAAAGTCCAGAGTGCTAACCATTACACCATGGGACCAGTAGGGTAGAACCACCATGGACTCCTAGTTTATTACCAACAGGTAGTTAGGAACCCGTATGGACTCCTGTTGCATCACCGACAGTTACTTAGAGAACTGTGTGTACTCCTATTGCATCACCAAAAAAATCCTGTTTGCAGAAAAAAACGACAGCAAGTAAATGATGCAAAAAAAGTCATTTATCAATTTAAAATAAATTCAGATCCCATTCGCATTTTTATCCTTCCTATGATTTTAATAGACGTCATGTCTGACATTTTTGGATGCAAAACGCGCACAGAATACTTTTAATGTTTGTTTATTACCTCTAAATTAGCAAAGTGGCAACGTTTCATACCATAGAAATTAATTAGATTTTTTTTTGTGCTGCTGTGTTGGTTGATTCACCACAAACATGACAGTTTGGTTTAAAGATGACCTTTGCTTCAAAGCAATTCTCCGTGTATGAACCACCCAGTGAGCGACCACAGCCTGCCTCTCTGTTACTAATGATAATACTGTCTTAAATTATATTAACAAGATCCTTTATTCTCATCTTATTTGGTTAATGATCAGATATAAAAATGAAAAATGAATGCTAGATATAAAAATGAATGCATTTCCTACTGAGGTGCAAAATGATAAAGTGAGTTTTTTTATAAGATCACAATGCTGCCCTACCTAAGGGTGGCAATTTCTCTATGTTGTCTGCTATTATACAGTTGCATATAATATATAGTGGTACATTAGACCATACTTTTCTATATGATATATGGTAATGCTTTACAATAACTGCACCTTCATAATGTCTATATATTGCATTCATAAAACTTTCAGTGCACCTTCATAATGCATTCATAAAACATTCATAAGCAGCATGTAAGTATACCACAACATCCTAACATAACTCAACAGCTTTAATAAACATTAATAATAAACATTACATGATAATTACAAACAGAATCGTATAATCATATAATGTTTGTTATTAATGTATATTAAAGCTATTAAGGTATGTTAGGGTGGTAAGATATACTTGCTCTGCTTATAAATGTTCTATGAATGCATTATGAATACATTATAAAGGTGCAGTTCATGTAAAGCATTACCCAATATCATAGTTTATTAGAGTGATTTTTATTTGTTGTTAGGAAGTTAAAACCTTACACAACAATATTAAATAAGGGAAGAAGCACCGTGTCCTTAGCTACTGCACTACCCGTTACCCTGGAAAACTTTTCTAATTAAACTCAATTCAGTTTAATTAAATTAAATTGTACTTTTTTTTTTACAATAGACTCAGCCTTGTTCACCTCATTCTGGATTCTTAATGAATAAAATTATAAACACCCCATTTCTACAGATGGAAGTTTAAAGATCCATTTCAGGGACTTCACACAACTGGCAGATACGTATGAAGGACAACAGAGTGTCTCAATTTCTTCTCTCAATTATGTGTGCTTCTAATACGACATAAAGGTCTTCCTGTAAGCCACGTGAATGTCAGAGCCTTCAGTATTATTACATTTTGTAAGACTCTGTATCCCTGCACATTACTCGTTATTGAGGTAGAGCCCACAGATGGAATCCTTTCATCTTTGTTCAGAGAGATTCTGGTAGATGTGGAGCCAACTCACTCTGATGCTCCCAACTTTCTGCCTTAAAATTTCACATATTTCTTCCAATATTGCTACATCCTCCGTAATAAATAAGAGATCACTACTGTATGTAGATGAAGTATTTAAAGACCACGCATAAACGTACAAAACGTAATTTTGTGTATAACTGATGCAAATATTCAACACATAACAGCTATAAAAAATACAAAGTTTGAGCCCAGCTATTAATAAAGTCACCCATAACATTCATCGATAAGATACCACACCGGCATCATATTTCCGGTATACAGACGCTCCTCTACTTACGCCTTTCAGACATACAGTATACACGAAGAGGACTGTAAGTGCTTTTGTTCACCGGTGTCCTGTTTCTTGTCCACCACATCAGTTTTCTCTGCACGTCAGTTCTGCCTAGTACGACTTCTGGCCGTTACTCCCGCCGCGCGGCAGCGTAGCGTGCGTACTCCCAGCGTCCTAGTTCTTAGTACTTGCGTATACCCTTAAAATGATGTTGAATAACAAAGTTACAAATGGCCGTTCAGAAAGCATCTCGCTCGTAAGTAGAGGAGCGTCTGTATTTGACAGGAGTAATGAATACCCCCAGGATGCTATGATCACAAACGGCAGCAAAATCACAACTAGAATTTTTTCAAATATTCCGCTTCCTAAACTATATTTCATACTTTCGTTGATTGTTTTTAGTGCCTTTCACCCCCTTTTCACCTTTTTGACGCTCTTGCACCCTCAGGCACCTGAGTTTTTGTCATTTCGTATATTTATATTGGGGGAGCACAGTGGTGCACTGTCCCCTCACACCTCTGGGACCTGGGTTTGAGTGTCTTCCACGGTTCTACATGTGTGGAGTTCGTATGTTCTCCCCGTGTCATCGTAGGGTTTCCTCTGGCTTCCAACCACAGTCCACAAACTTGCTGTGGTTAATTGGTGTAACCAAATTCCCCCCCCCCCCCCCACATATATATATATATATACACACCCCCCATCCTGGGTTCCCCGCCCTGTGCCCTACAGACCCCCTATGATCCTGACCAGGATATGCAGTTTCAGAAATTGTCTGGATATTTTGGTGTTTTTATGTTATGCTATTACATCCTGTATACATTTCGGTATATTATATTTGGTATATTATAATAATATATTCCCCATTTATATGGGTCAGTTGGTGTATCTACCAAAAGAAGCATTTTAGTGTATTTTGTATGAGTACCACTGCATGGGACAAATAAAGAACTCTGGCACTGGCATTAAAAATAAAAGCATTTCTAATAAAGCACTTTGGAATGTAGAAGCTGTTACGCTAAAATGAGATGAATTCATAAGTAAAGATAAAATAAATATATATTTTTTAAATTATAGATTACAAAAGCATTAAAGACAGAAATTTGCATTGAGGTATGACAGAAGGATTTTTCAAAAATGTGTTTTTATCTCATTCACTTGGTCAGCCAGTGGAACTTTCATTATTTAACTGATTCTATTTCTCAGGTACTGTGACAGAGCATTTTGTTAATCTTGTCAACTAATCTGCAAGGAAGTCATGTCCCTTTCCGCAAATCAGTAACAGCCATCCTTAACCTTCCAAAGAAAGGATGTGCGACTGGTCAAAATTTGGGATTCTTCTGTCACAAATGGATTTCTGGGTAATTGTAAATATATTTGAAGTCACTATATATTTTGATATAAGACACATATTCCCATATCTCACGAAAATGACTTCAAAATAAAGCAAGCAAATAATAATAATTTAAAGAAACATTTTTTTTCTTTTGATTTGAGTGCATGGATTTATTATATAAAACACTGGGTAAAATGTTCCAGAATGTGATCTTAATTATGGATACACTTTAATTTACAGTTAAGGAACTTAATATATAATGCATTTCATTGGCTCTTTACCCTTACTCGGCACAATGACAATAAAACTAATGTAATGTAGTCTATCTAATGTAATGTAGTCTAATCTAATTTATATATTAAAGTAGTATAGACTGTCGACTACTATATTAATATGCATTCTTCAGGTCTCTATAAATATATTAATAATCTGCGCTCATCACACTGTTTTTAGGAATCTGTATTATATTCTGAAACTGTCTCATATTTACATACATCTACGGATAATCGATAAGTAATATCATCGGTAAATGACGTTGTTGACAGAACGGTGGTTGTGATTCCTCGCCAGAATAAAGTTGTAAATATATATCCTGTCCATTTTAAAACCATTATTCATGCAACAAATCGCGCAAAGAAACAGGTTTTGCAAAGGTATTGCCATTAGATTGTTTATATTTACATATCGTTGGTCCGATACTCCTTTACCATTTTTTCTAACTGCCACATTAAATATCTGGATCTGCAGGGAGGAGACTCGATATGTATACAGTATATACATATGCACCCATTCAGTCTGGGGGCAGGCGTGTTTCTGGTGGCGTTCTCCATAAATTGGAGGGCAGATGAAACTTTTCCCAGCAGTCACCTTCGAGGGTTTCTAAAGTTCTCACCATTATCAGGCTCTTCGTTTGTCAGCATGTTCTCAGTACAGAATGGAAGCGCCTTTCATTTGCCATAGAGCGCTGTTATACAGACGCGTCCTCTGCTAACTCACACTCTGCACAACTTCTTGAACTTGCGTGTGTCAAGCGGAAAATGAACAGCACGGAGACGCGCTTCAAGGAGGACGAACTCGCCAACCTGACAGCAGGCACGAATGGAAGCTCCTGGTCCTACAACGCAGTCGAAGTCGCATCCTTCATGCACGTTTTCCCAACTATATATGGGATCATTTGTACGATCGGGGTTATCGCCAATACTCTGGTGATCTATGCGGTGACTAGCTGTAAGAAAAAAATTGTCTCCGACATATACGTCCTGAACTTGGCCATAGCCGACATGCTTTACTTGGTTGTGATGCCGTTTACCATCCACCAGCTTGTCAGAGAGAGACAGTGGGCCTTCGGGAGTTTCATGTGCAGCGCAGTCATGGTGCTAGATGTCAGTAATCAGTTCACTACAGTCGGAATTGTGACTGTCCTTTGTATTGACAGGTAAGTCGGCTACAATATTAATATATAATATTACACATATTTTGCGCGTACATTTAAAGTAAAACGTATCATCAGTGTTCTATGAGTATCCTTAAGGAGAGAGACTTGCATTAAAAACTATATGCAGCGTGAAAGCCGTTAGAGATTGATAGACATGAGAACAAGTCGCTGTGAGCGAATGCTGTACAGTTTTGTTTAAAGAAAATAGTCACTTCACAACCTAAGGCATTTCTTAAATAATACATCTTAAATATGTTTGGTGCACTTGAAATTACTTTCAATGAAGATTTCTTGTAAATAATTTATAGTCATCATATGAAAATTAATAAGGCTGAGCCAGTAACTAACTGACTGCATTTATAGTGCTGGTGATGTTACTGAAAACGACGTTACTGACATTACACAGCGCTCACTGACAGTCTCGAGACGCTTGCTTAATTCAGTAAAATACTGCACATGTATCAATTTTATAATAAAATAATAATATTATAAAAATTTTTATTAATTTGCTTACAGAAATATATATCATTCTTATATAAACAATCAGTAGTTTTAAGTGAAACATTGATATCAAGTAGTAATAAATTGAAAACCAAATTATAGTTCTAAAAGAGCTTTTATGAGTAAAAAGGAAAAGTTAATTGAGAAGCAGTCCCACTGGGCGCGTTTTCATTAGTAACATGTTTGCAGTAACATAAAACGCCAAACATCTGTGTTTAGTTTCCCTTTGGGAGCGAATGGCTACAATTCTAATTAATCGCAAAATGGCAAGAACAGAACTGAATGGGTCTGTCAAGAAATTATGACACTTAAGAAAATGTCCTTATGGAAGATATATGGAGCTATGTTACACATTATTTGTCAAATGACTATTGTTGTAATACATTTGCAACATTTTTACAGAATTAACCAAGCATTCTGTGACTTTCTGTGAGCACTGTACATAGAGCATTGTAAAAAGTGACCTTCACAAATCATATGAGTATGTTTTAAGGAATATATTTAATTATAATTTTGCAGATGAGTGAAAATACTTGAATAAAATTTTAAGAGAAAGCATTAGAATAAATCTGCCATCAAGGAAAGGTATTTAAATTCAAAACGTTATGGTATAAAGATAAGATAACATAAGATAAGATCTTTATTGTCATTGTCACTTGAACAACGAAATTGATAATGCAATCGACTCAATGTGAGGCATAAGATTAATAAAAGAATATATTAAAATATACAAATTGCACTGATGAAATATAAAAATTAACAGTTCTTTCTGAATTTAAAGCCATGATTGCTTATGGATAAAAATGAATTAGGAATAATGAAGGTAAAAGTACATCAGAAATTTGTAGAACTGCTAAAATAATTAAATGAATATGAAGTTATTTTCAGTTAAAACATTTTGAGATTCATCTGTTTTATGTTTGCTTATGCATAAAGTCTGATTTGTGGAATAATTTATGGAGCTGTGGGATGTTTAAACTTATGTAACATTAGTCTTGCATGCCTCCAAATTAACCTTCAAAAATGTATATTATCTTACATCAGTATTGTGTAACTTGCACTTCGTGATTGCATAGTCATTCTGTCTAGATTAGGTCTTTATTGTGGCTTGTGTCTATTACATGCAGCATGGAGTGACAGCCTGAATATACATTACATAGTAGAACAACTTAATGATGCAACTCTTGAAAAAAGGTTTTCAGGGACAGAGGATATCAAGTGGGGATCTGTTAAACTTTGACCTATGTGCCATTGCTATTAATGGGGAATTTAAGAATATTTACAAGAAAACGTTTTTTTCATATTGATATAGGGTGTATGACAAATAAAATCACGATATATGAGAGGAATGACATTGCTTTCTGGCAACGGGTCAGAAGGGCAAAAGAGATTGATTTTGTGGAGGATTTTGTGTTAGTGTTCAGCATTTTCTCACCTAAGCCTTGGCTTGCATACAAATGCTAGTAGGATCATGTAGTTCTTACAATTTAAATAACTTCAAGGAACATGTTTGCAGTGATGGATGTGCTGCTCCTGTTTGTTGACATCTGTGGAGAGAGCTGTGTGGTGCATTCTGGGATTTGGTGATTATGTTTGTAAGAAAGAGAAGTTAGAGTAAGACTAGAAATCAAAGAGAATTGTGAAAACTGTGGCTCAAATAATTAAAATCAGTAAAGGCCAGGGAAAAAATTGCAGTGCATTCAAACTAGGTCAAGTCAGCTAACATTTGTCCTGAAGCAAAAACAAAAAACATGAAAATGCAGATATTTGGAACAGTCAAGTGAATAAAACAAGGAAAAAATAAGCCTGTTGTGGAGATAAAGAAAAAAATCATCAATGCTGCATAACGGACAGTATAGTATCTAGGTAGTTCTCTTAAAAAAGACCAATGTGTGGGAATTTAGAGTAGAACACTGGTTCCCAGACCTTCCACGACCAGTCCCAGTTGGATATTAGCCTTGAGCTGGTGTGCTGGTGTTGAAAAATAAGAACTTTATGGAATGACTTGAGGTATAAATGGAGAAGCTCTTCAGGAAGCTCTAGATTAAAATAACAATGTTCAGATGCTATCAGCTGCTTTTAACTTTCGAGTGGATGAAGCCTTGTGACCTGATTAATCAGCCCGATCATTAGAAAGTGACGGCTTGCTGGAGTAACTGGTCTAAGCCATACATTGACATATATGCTGAAAACATAGTATTGATATGTCGTGTAATTAAAGAATGCATTGTTTATATTCAGCAGTTAACTACAGAAGCAATTAGGTCCACCCAACATGGATCAGCTTATAAATTAAAGCTGTCAAAGATAAAATATTGTTCACAATTTTCATGTTTAATGAATAATTTCCTCAGTTTTAACAGCCAACATGTGGATCTATAGATAGGACTGTTGCCTTATTCCTCCAGGGTGGGATTTTGAAACCCTCCTCTGTTCTCTGTTTGTAGGGTTTGCATTCCCCTTGTCATGTGGTATTCCTCTGGGCATCCTGCTTTAGTCTATTTACTGTCACTGAAGAGCCCACGGGTTTAATCTTACCTGCAGTGAGCTGGCGTTCCATTCAGGCTGCCCAGAGGAATTCAGACCCTCTGATTAGAACTAGGTTCCCCAGGTGCAGGTCTCGCGGGACATAATCCAGCACAGATCGCAGATTCCCCTGCTCAAACACATCTTAATCAGCTAATTACCAGCGGAGTGTTCTTCATGCGTAGATTAACGAGTTATCCAGATTTAATTGTTGACGATTTGACTAGATCCTGGATGTCACAGCAACCAATCCCTAAGCTCAAACCAGCTTGGAGCTGGTTTTTTTTGATAACGATTAAATAACTATGATATAGATTAGATAGCAGATGTACACAGAGCTCTGTCCTCTCAGAAAACTCATCCAAACATGAGCCCATCGTACTGACATAATAAGAGGAGCCTGTTTTTCTCTCTCTCTATTAGGGGTGTACTGGTACTGATATAGGCATCGGGTATCGGGTTGAAACTGGGCTCATATACTCGTACTCGTAAAAATTGTCCGATACCAAGGACGGATACTACTTAGTTGCAACTTTACGTTAAAACTCAAAGCTACAGCATTTTGTTAGACTGTAAGGTTTGTTCTGTTAAAGTGACAAGAAGAGAAAAGGACGGCAAGCCACTTAACACAAGCAATTCGATCAAACAACGCACCATAGTCCAGAGTACACGGAGTTTCATAATGCTAGCAGAGAAAGACCGCAACAACAAACTTCGGCGCAAATTATGGAGAAGTGAGAGAAAATTAAACTGAAGCGTTATTTATATCTAACAAATAAGTTTAGTTATCTAATGTTAGATTATAACTAACGTTTTAGGTTCAAACACCAATACTTTCTTCACTCCTATAAAAAATATGAACACTACCAAGTGGACCAGTCAGAGTTCTCATGGTCTGTGTCGCCAGGACATATAGTCAAATTTCTGGGGAGGTGCACGTCAAGCTATGGTGTAGGGTCCACTGCTACATCATACTTACGGTGCCAATTCGACACAGAAATATAGATTAGTGTATACAGTCATGGTTTTGTTCCTCAGTATAGACCTTTCCAATTGAAAATTGAGAATCCTGATACAAATGACTGACTTGCAAACTCAGGTTACAATTAAGGTAAATAAATTCATTCAGTGGAAACCGCTTAAAGTGATCATGGTTATAGTGATCAACCACTTATATGGATCAAAAAGCTTTCATATTAGAAAGTCCATCACAGTTACTACATCACAGTGAGATGCAGAAAAAAGTTTCACACCATTGAAGTTACACTTATACAATATTCATAGTCGGTGTGTCAAAGCTGGAAAATAAGCAGACTGTTGACTTCTGTTCTTCCATGGCTGGAACTGGGGAATCCCGGCTTAGAATAAGCAGTTTCAAGATGGATGGATTTAATAGCTAATGACATGTTCTAGGTTTACCTCTTAATCCAAGTCTTGGAGAAAATATGAGCAAGCTAATGCAATCGGCAGAAGCGTTCTGTCACACCCGGACCGTGCCAATCCTCTTGTGCTACGCCCCCTCATTAACCTTATGTGGATTCCCAGTGTTTCACAGCTGTTTCTGATTGTTGTCATTAGTCCAGTGTATTTAGTCCGTATTTCTGTTCATTTCTGCAGTCCGGTCATTGATATTACATGTATTTTGGAGCCTGTTACCCCCGTAATAAAGCCCTTTTGTTCATATTCACAGCTTCCGTCGCCTGCTTCGCCGTGGACCGTGACACATTCTTTAATTGCAGGCACCTAGTCATACTGCAGCTGTCATAGAATTGGAAATGACTTTTTAAACATCCTAGTCTCCCACAGTATTGAAAACACTCTGACATCCTTTACACATTCAGGCTCAAAAATCTTTTGGTCTGGACATTTTTATTTTATAAATGATTTTGTTTAATATCCTGGGCACAAGATTCCTAAATCAAATATAATTTGATCAATGGTCAGGAGTGAAATTGGTTTCCAATATATTGTAAAGTACTACTTTTATAATGTAGAATAGTGCAGCAGTCTAACAGAATTCAAGACTTCTGATTTTGTGGGAAAAATGCTATTTATTTTTCAATGTCATAACGCATTTCACAACAGAACTATAAGAACTTCTCGCTTTGTCAAGCAAATAATTTAAATCAGTACTTTAAAATGATTATTTCATTGGTGGATGTAGCATGTGCGAAGATTATTTTCCCATTTAAACCATTTTTATGCCACTTATCTAGTTGATTTGTCACTTTATCACATCTATTTGTACACAGTCCTTCAGTATTCCAGTTTCCATAGTTATTTCTGTTGTAGCAATATGTTTGTCACGGGCTTGTCTGTAACTTGTCCTTTCCCAAGTGCATCTGACTCCAATTTCAGCTAATGCCAAAAACATGGGTCACCACTTATGTAGGAGCAATGAGTAACTCCATCCATTTTCTGTAACCGTTTGTCCCATTCAGTGTCACGGGGAGTCCGGAGACTATCCAGAAGGCCACGGGTGCAAGACAGGGGGCAACCCAGGATTGGTGCACCAACCCATCACAGGGCACAAAGCAGGGAACAACCCAGGATTGGTGCACCAACCCATCACAGGGCACACTTACACACCATATACTCACACACACACACCTACGGGCAATTTGCTTACTCCTGCTAACCTCAGCATATTTTCTGACTGTGGAGGAAATCCCTGAAAAACACGGGGAAAACTTCACAAACGTGGAGCCTCGGTGGAGACTCGAACCCTGGTCCCAGAGGCGTGAGGCACTGGTGCTAACCGTATCTGTGCAATTCTTCAGACACAGAGCATGGATTACGCAGATTAGATCTAGATTAACTGGGTACCATAAAAATGAAAAAGGTTTCTGGCAAAGTAACAGTAGTAAGTAAAATTTAGCCTTTATATCATTGTTCCTCAAAACCTGCCCTGCAATAAAATGAAGAATAAAAAAAAAAATCACAAGACAATATAAGAATGACATATGGATCAGGCACAGAATGAGGTGTGGAAGCAGGGTATGTGGGTTACAGAGATAGACAGTGACGGGGTCAACACAAAATGGAGTGAAGACGTGAAAAATAAAAAGCAGTTTCAACCAGAACAAAAAGTAAGAATAGAAGTGGCCCATGGGCATTGGACAGTAATGGACTTAATGGCCAGTATGTTTCTGGGTCTGGACGTTCGGCATCACAACCTACTACCATGGCCAAAATCCCATCTCTTACATTCTATTTATCTTTCAACCAATATCATTTACCTACGCACTACACATGTGGATTGCCAGTTTTGGCTTTCTAGGGCTGTAGAGCCAGCTATGATGGCGTAGAATAAGTACTACTGGCTTTTCATTTATGCACCTGCAGCCTTGTTTAAACAGATAAATGATGTCATCTGCACACTTGATGTTTTACCTTTATAATATCCACCAAAAGCTGCTGTTCTAAAGGCAAATTGCATTGTGCATCGCTGTGTAAGGATCACATAGACTCTAGGGTGACAGGGCATTTGTTGTAACTAATACGCAGTTAACGTGGTCTAGTTGAAGGTGCCCTGTGGCTAAAACCTGTAGAGCATGGCCAGAACCTTTCACACTGTGCTGTTCCAATACATCAGAACATCCAGGAGGAAGCCGGGGTACACCAGAAGTACTTGTTTATCGAAAATGTGTTGTGAGACTGGCTGCGGGCAGAATGGTGACAAGAGTCATTTGACATGTTGTTAGGATGAAGGAATGGAGACAGAATTATAAACTGTAGGGGAAACTGCAAACAAAAGACGACCGTTTCAGCTTCAGAATAAAAGCAAACAGGAAAACAAAACCTGCTTCAAGCATTGAGAGGGGGTACTGTAGGGTCTGGGAAACCTGAAGGCACTAATCAGTTATGTGGTTAAATTATAAACTAATTGAGGATGACATTGTTGCTCAGCGGATAGTATCAGTTTATTGTCCCTGTGTCTGTAGAGTTTGCCTGTTCTCAGTTCAGAGACACGCAGTCGCCCATAGTGCACATGTCCGCCAGTGGGCTGCCGCCCCATCCAGGGCGAAGGCCTGCATTGTGCCCTAGGTCGCCTGAGATATATTCCAGCTTACAGATAATATATAAAGGATATGGCATATATACTGTGCCGCACACTGGGGCATCGGAGGGGGAGGGAAACCCTGACAGAATCCGGGGACCCAGCACATCACAGGGGCTTTTAAATATGCAAAATTACAAAATTATGTAACGTAATGGGAGCAGGGGGCCCCAGAATGTCTGGCTCCCCAGTCGCATATTTATATGTTTATTGACTTGTAATTGCATGAAAGCAACGAAATGTTTTGTCCAAAATTTTAAGCCATGTGTCAACGGGTGAAATAGCTAACAGAGTAAAAATAACCCAGTGATATAAAACGAAGGCCAGTAAGGGATCCCTTAGGACCATTAGGCCGAGCCCCGAGTTTTCCATTACTGAAACACTGCTTTGTGTCACTCTACCGCCGGAGGGGAGCAGAAAGGAAGGACCCCTTTATATGGGCCTACTAGAGTCAATAGTTATTCATATTTGAATAAGAAAGAAATGGGAAGTTAAACACACCCCTATGCTTGAGGATATTGTAGCACGAAATTCTCAGAAAGACTCATTTTACATGAGGAAGAGTTTTTTCTGCCCTCGTGTTTTGATGGAACTCTGCGGATTTCATCAGTTATTTCAATGGGTGACAGCGATGACCTGAAACCTAATTAAAAGTCCTTACTGGCATCACAACATATGTAGCAGCTATATACATACCTACATATAATACTTACAAATATAATAGCTGTTTATTGGGGGTCTAAATATGATTATTTCGGAAATGATTTGATGCCCCAGAAATATTTCATTTCTGCCAGAATTCAGTTTGATTACTTGATTGTCCAATTTTTCTGATAAGCTAAATTCAAGCCTTTTTTAACCTCACTGGAAAAAAAAAATTGACAATGGGAATCTAATAACACACTGTTAATGGAATACAAAAAGTAGAGTTTATTGTTATTATTAAGCAAGGAGAACAAGTCAGTGTAAACTGGCAACAAGGCCAATGACTGAACTGTACCAAACACCCCACCCACATGAAGGAAGTGCTACCTGATTGGCCATTTTCATGCAGGACGGCTAACGGCACACTGATGTGGAAATCTTTGACTGATACCAATATATTTTTGTCTGATATCACTGGCTAACCTGTAAGCCACTTGGCAAGGGGTGGGGCAGGAGGGTGCCTGGCAGACAAAGTAGCAGAATGATTTATATCTTTTTCTGTGGAAAAATTTCAGAAGGAATTATAACCATGTGGTGGAGCGGTGCTCTAAGAGCAGTACAGGAGGACCTGAGGCTCATCACAGGCAGCACAGGGCGAAGGGCAGAGGCCCACGCTGGGTGGGGTGTCAGGGCTCACAGCCATTCACCTGGCGTCATTTAGCAACAGCAGCCCACTTAGCTGCATATCTGAGGGCTATGTGAGAAACGGGGCTGGCCTGAGGCGGTCTGCAGCACACATTGCCCTGTAATCTCCACACATGGGCGTGAGGCGATAGTGCTGTCCACTGTTACGCAGGAGAGACCGTCTGCTCTGTCCATGGGAATGATGGGTCTACACGGAATAAGCAAAGGGCCATAGTAAGTTTTATAGTTCTAATACCTTGTTACAGATATACTGTACAAATTGAAATTAGAAAGGGTTAGTCTAAGCAATGAATTTGATGTGAATCTTTAACAAATAAGGAATTAGATAAAATTTGAAAATGTTTGAACAGAGCCTGGAATATGACAAGGATCTCGAGAAGCTACTTGGAGGAAAAGGGACATATCATGCTAGTTTTCATCGTTCATAACTCAATTTTTGGGGTCTACTATAGATTTACCTGTCTCAGTGCTCCAAAAAACACACTATATTTCTCATACTGTACATCTCTATTTAATCTCTGTCTGAAATGCTCTGTTAGAGCTTTAAGCCCCACCTCCGTGAGCTCACTGTGCTCTGACTGGATAGCATACTCAGCTGGTCAGCTTGCCCTACACATTCCTACCCTATTGTGCAGTCCGCAGATGGATCCTTGCAGATAGGCGGCCAATAAGGACTGTGTTACGAGGTGACCTCATCATGTCACGGAACTAATGGCTGGAAGGCCAACGAGGCATTTCAGGCAGATTAGGGGAGAGTGGTTTCTGCGGTGAGACTTACTCCCTTTGGCGTGTGCTTTGAGCCTTAAGACTTTGCAGACCGTCTACATGCACATTCAGCTATATAACACACTAAGGGAAAGGGAAACACCAGAAAAGCACACTAGGTCTGCATAGCTGGGGATCCTAACAGTCCCCTTTAACCCCTGCACGAAGCATGTACTTATAGCGGTTCAGGAAGCTGTGATTAATAAGGCCTGTTTCACATGCATAGCAATGAGATGATATGGCAAAAGCTAAAGGAAACCTCAGGCGTCGTCCCAGAATGCCAACCTAATATAATTAAAGACTAATAATGTCTGGAAATTCCAGTTTTAACAGTCGGCTATTGTGATTTCATTTTTGTGATGGCCAATTATATGGAAGTTAATTAATATATAAGGAGAACAGAGTATAACAGTGGTACTTTATTAATCTCCGTGGGGAAATTCCCTATCTGTTAATAAGCATTGTTTGAGAAATACGTCATCATAAAGTGAATATCATGAGGCAAACAGCCACGAGGCGTAAAAAAATGATTAATTATGACTAATACCAAAGTGTAATTTATCATTTATCTTTTGGTAAGTGCTACTTTTTCATTAAACTTGAAACTTAAGTCTTAGGTCGTAGAAGAATATCTAAATGACCTGACAACTTTGCAGGATTTCCACTTAAATGTGCACCCACTGGATATTGGATACCCCATTTCAAAATTCAGCTTGTACTGCTGCTCACTTCATTTGTCCTGTCGGCGTTCTGAGACCTCCTTACTTTGAAACGGACACCTTATTGTTAAACTAATGGCCAGTTTCCCAGTCAAAGATTAAGCCTAAACCTACTCTAGCTTTGAGTTACCATGGTGAATCTCCATTGAAACAGCAATTTAGTCCAAGACTTAATCCTTGTTCGGGAAACCGGCCCCAAGTGTTTATCATTGAGACAATTCTGATAGTTTAAAAAAGTACCAATATTGCTCAAATTTTCAAATTGAAATCTTATTAATGCTCATCGATAATGTTGTTCAGCCTTCTGTCTTTCCATTTAGCGTTTGTTTTCATTCTGGCTCACAAACAAACCATTGTTTATATAGCGAGTCTAGAAGCAGAGTATTTGTGATTATGCATTAAATACAAAATGTGAACTTATTGTATCCAGTTTTTTTTCTTCAGTATTTGAGCTTTTCTTTAGCAATTAAACTCATATTTCCAGTAGGATTTAATATTTGTTTTGTATGTAGGACTAGTAGTGTTGTCTTTGAAAGGTTTTATTCATCGTTTTGTCCCTTTTGAATGCTTAATTTTCCCATATGATGCATTTTAATTCTGTTACATTTTATGCTGAATATTTATAAGCATGTTTAAACAGGGATGTGAAGAGCAACGGTCTTCAGAGAGCTAAAAAAAATAAAAATATTTTTAGATCAAGGGTAAATTATATAGCCGCTCTGTTTATCAGTTGACTTTCAGGTGCCCCTTTTTGTAGAAGCTACACCAGGAGGGGGTGTGCTTAAATGGCTCTATTCAGTCCCAGGGACTGAGGTCATTTATAACTGAAATAAAAAAAAGAATACTCCTGCAAATATATGATTTTTGTCCGTTTTTGTCTCTTGGGCGTTTGCAGGTATATTGCGATCGTCCACCCCACATCTGAGAGGAGAACCATCCGGTGGACCATTGTCATTAATGCCTTGGTGTGGATGGGCAGCCTTCTATCCACTATCCCAGTCATGATGTACACAAGAACGGCCCGTCGGAAGCACATAGAGGTGTGCATTATGGACTTCCCCCAGGGTCCCCAGGATCTGTACTGGTACACACTCTACCAGTCGGCCATTGGCTTCATCATCCCCCTCATCATCATCACCACCTTTTACTCATTTACCCTCTACCACGTGTTCCGCTCCGTGCGCCGCATGAAGCGCAAGCAGTCCGTCTCGGCCAGGAGGGCCACTAAGACGGTGATGATGGTCATCGGGGTGTTCCTCCTGTGCTGGTCGCCCTTCCACATCATCCAGATGGTGAACCTGAGCGTCGTCCAGCCCACCGCACTCTTCATCTACGCCTACAACGTCACCATCTGCCTCAGCTACATGCACAGCTGCATCAACCCGCTGATGCTGCTCATCTTCGCGCAGAACTATCGGGAACGGCTCTGCCGAAGGACGGGAGCAGGCGGAGTCCACCACGGCTCCCCCAAGACAACCGTCGTCAAGACTGACGGAGGCAACACTGTCGCTACAGACGCAGGCAACTCCAGCACGGTCATTTAGGGCTCTGAAGTACCCTCCACCTTGAAATGAATAACAGGGTTCCTTCCGTTCTGACTTGATTTAAACATGCTAGGTTCTGCAAAATAATCTGAATATTTTACTGATTGCATTGGAAATGTGAGTAGGAACCAAGACTGGTTGTGTAGAAGAGATACAGGAGGATTATGTCGTGATATTTTATGTAACATTTGGAAAAGAATCATGAACAGATGTATTGTTTATGTATGTTTGTTTATAAAATGTCTATAATTGTTAATTGAGCTTTCATTAATAATTTGTTGAGACAGTAATGGCAAATTTCAAGTAGAATTTACTTGTTTTAAATCATTTATAATGTTATCTTTAATATAAGAGAAATATATTGCATTTCTGTCAAAAAGACTGAAAAGAAAAAGGAAAAAATGCACCTCTATGTTGTAATGTATGTTATGTTGTCAATATAAAACTGAATATACAATGTATTGATGTATAATGAATAATATGGCATTTTAGCAGAATTGATATCTTTAGAATATGGCATTTTCTTTTATGTGCTTTATCGTTCTGTATATTCTTTTATGTTTTGCTATTTTCCATTGTGTTGCAGCAAAATATTACTTTCATTAAATATTTTGCATGTAATAAACTTGTTTCTGCATTAACTAAATTTGCATAACACAATTGAACCACAACCTAGCTATAAATATTCTTTTGTTATATTCTTAAATTGTTCCTTTACAAAACTACCCGCATGACTCAAATCGTGTCCATGTCTTGAGAGCAACATAATAAAAAACCTGTACTAACTGTTTAACAGACTTTGTAGGTTAGAAAGTATATTCAAGCAAACATCCACTGTCATATACTGCAGATAACCATAATTATAACATATATCGAAAGCTATTAAACTACTTTACTCCCTCGTCTCCTACTGCAAAACATTTTATATATATATATATATATATATATGCGTATAATTATTTGTATGAATACATAAACAAAATATTGAAAACCCATAAAGGAAATAAATAATTAAACACAAACACTATAAAATTTCCTTAAATCATACTATAACAGAACATGATGGAATTGTCACAATAAGGTCTTCATGTCACATCACTATTTACTCCATTTTATTGCAGTGGCCCAGACCTCCCTGAACTTAAAGTGGGCATCTACTACAATACATCAATACCAACAAAACAGAGCATGCCATATAGAGCCGGCAGTAGCATATAGAGCCGGCAGTATCAAAATCGTTATTACACACTACCGGTAAGGAGTTTTCAACCTATTGAAGATGTTAGTTCTACATCAGCACCACAACACTGCAGAAATAATATCCACTCCCCCGTCTTCCGCTGTTACACATCTTGGACTGGGCTGCAGTTAGCCTGCGGTTTGTAGAAGGCATAAATCAAGGGATGCCTCAGGTGGGCTGATACATTCATCCATCCATCCATCCATCCACCCATCCAGTAATGGCCAAATGAAGCTTCATGATCCATTTGCTGTATTTTTACACCCCACTAGATGGTGCTCTTGGCTTACTTTGGGGAATACTTGGAGCCCTTTTTTGATCAGAGAGCACCATCTAGAGGGGGTCAGCAAATACAGCAGGTGGTTCATGAAGCTTAATTCAGCCATTACTTCCGTTTTCTTTTGTTTATCCTATTTCTGAAGTTTTCTGAGCATATCCTGGAAACAACAGGTGCAAAGCAAGGGATACCCCAGGAGGGGGCGCCAACCCTTGGGATGAAACAACAAAAGTTACTTAAATGTATCAGTATCTTGAGCATAGCTATTTATTAGAGATGCCAAACTCTGTGTCTTTGGATTGCTTTCTTTTAAAACATGCAAACCCTATGATCATAAATTTTTATTATTTAAATATGATTACCCAATTACCCAACAAAAGGAGCCATTGTGTACTAAACACAGATAAACCACAGACAGATCAGAGCTCGAACCAAAACATCACAAAAGGGTGCAAAACAGTTGGAGCCCCTGAAGTATATCTTCAGAAGGAACGAAAATGGAGCAGCTCCACAACACAGAGACACGAATCCCACATCAACTCAGAAACCAGAAGAAGTCTGTGTACCTTAGCGTTTTGTGTCTTTGTTTTGTGGTTTTTTTCTTCCCTTGTTTTCATTACTCACAGTATTCTTAGTAGTGACTCCTTTTGAAGTACTAAAAACTTCAAACCAGGCAATGACACCACATAAAAAACATACCGACATAGTTTTTTGAAGGAAAGACTTCCATCGTTTATCCAGTGTTTTCCTCAATGTACTATTTGCAGCTGGCTACATTTTGGGATAATTGCTAATTAAATCAACTCTTAAACTAGATCACATGTCTGACCTTGTGGCTCTAATTACAGGGGAGAAAATGAACCCGAATTAACTAAGCTCCTCCCACATTGTGATATTCCATGTATAATGGCTATTTCACGCCAAAACAAAGAGAAATTAACTGTATTTTGACGGATTTAAAGTAGCTTACAATAACTTTCATAGGGATTGTTTTCTTGACTGACAAAACTATATAAACAGTATGCTGTATGTATTTTACATATATATAATATCCATCTACCAACCCACTTATCCTTCTGGGTCGCAGGGGATCCGGAGCCTATCCCAGAAGCTAGGGCCACGAGGTGGGGAACAACCCAGAACGGGGGGCAATATATAGACACACACACACGTGTGTATAAGAAATTACCCATATAACCCATGGTGTGGGGTGTAGTTCTGTGGATTAAGAAGATTTTCATTATCTGAAGGTTGCTGGTTCAAATTCCATGGCTTCACCATTACGCTCGTGAGCCCTGAACCCCAGTAGCTCTAGTGACTGGCTGATTGTCACTTTGGGCATAAATGTCTGCCAAATAGATGTAATGAAAAAATGATCTGTCTCACCTTTCTCCCCTTGTAGCAAATTAACTCAACTGACAACGCAAGACAAATGGCCACACTTGTTTTCATTGCTACTGATAAATTATCGTGGAATCACAAAAAAACTGAAAAAGCCAACATTCTTTGTTGCACGAGCCTAAATTGAGAAAGTCGACTAAATAGCTTCGAAATCAAATATCAGGATTTGGACTCATATTTAATGATTAGAAGAAAAGACACCAATTTCAAGTGAATAAAAATAAAATTTGTGATACAAAAAGACACAACTAACTTCAACAAACATCAAATATTTGTTTGAGTAATTTAATAACATTTGGGAATAATAAAGTATTCACAACACCAATGACAAAATATAAGAAAAAAATGTGTCTGTTGCTCTTTAATGGTAGAATTTACCCATTAAAGAGGCAAAACATCAGTAACAGACAAAGAATAACTTTGTCCTAAAACCCTCCCCAGAGGCTTTGATATAAAAATGGCAAAACTATAAACAAAGCAACTAAAAGGCTGCTCTCTGACTCATCAAAAAAACATGGAAAAATAAAGTCCTCTCTATATTTTAATGCCTTCAAGGAATTCATCAACCCGCCTGTGCTGAATGAGAACGTGGAAAAAACAAAAGTCTGTTTCAGAGACATTTTAGAACAGAGCAACTTAACATTATCCAATTGCTACATTATTGCACTGCTATTGCAGTTAATTGGGATCAAAAGAATATTAAAGGGCCTTTTTTTTGCATAAATAAAGTACAAGAACCTTGCATGAAACTCATCCTGTGTATCAGAGACGGGCAACAATAGTCACATGAAAGAAATATGAACATTCTGCTTCCACAAGCTGGTGACTACATCCTGTGCAGACTCACTCTTGCAGATGGCAAAAAATATGTTTAAGAGCATTAAAGTTGTACTCACACAAGATGTGCATATGTGGCACATCCAGGGTCATTTTGTGAATCAATGTACCGTTTACCCCTTTGAGAGGGTGGACCAAGATATGTATTACTTTTTCAGCAGTCATGCATTTAAGATATTTGGTTCTGGTGCCAACAGGCAGGGCCATAGCTATCAGGGGCACTGATGGATATAGGGATGGCCGACATGGATGGGGGGGGCGCAGACGAAAAATTCAGAATGGTGACGTTGGTGCGATCGGTTTTCTATCGCTCATTTGCACATCGCATAAATGATATCATGCTGCAGTGTAAGTCAATGAACCTTATCGGAATGGGCGCGCTGATTGTAGTTTCTGAGCTATGCTGACTACCACTCAGAAGCATGACGTGGGGTGGTGGGTGAGGGTGGGTTGACCTCAAGTCGCCCCACTAGAGCGGGAAATGGGGGAATTTATCAAATAGTGAATCACTACCATTGCTCTAATGCAACTAGCAATTTCAGATTTAAATTGATCAGATATCTGAATAAAAATGACAGATAGCGCCAAATGGTGCTATTTTTTTGTTGGCCTGGGGGGGGGGGGGGTGTGTGTAAACACATGATTGTTGTTGGCAAGGGGGGGAAGCTGAAGGGCTCTTCAGCCAGGGCGCCATAAAAGCTGGAACCGCCACTGCCCGGGGGGTTGCGTACCCCCCAATATTTAATATGGCTCCGATCATCTCCTCACTAAAAAACTGGCCTTTTAAATTATTATGACGTGCCCCCACCCTCCAATCTCAGGCTGTCTCCTATACCCCCTTGCCACAGGAAGTAATCAAAAATGTTAAATGGAATATGAGTGAGTGTCCTTTTAAGGTTCTTCTTTAAGGCCCTGACAATAAATGGTGATCATGGCATTTAAAGCTTAAAGCAGGACTGCCCAATCTTATCCGCAAAGGGCTGGTGTGTGTGCGGGTTTTCGCTGCAGCTCCATAATTAGATTACTAATTAGAGGACTGATTGGCTGAAGAGTCCTCACACTTGGGTTTGAACAGCTGACCTAAGGTTACCCCAAAAACCTGCACACACACCGGCCCTTTAGAGATTGGGCACCGCTGGATTAAAGTGTTAATCCAGGCCTTAGATTTAAGTAAAGGAACACAGAACCCGGTTCTATGACGACTGCAGTCTCTTAGCAGGTGGCACACAGCGTCAGCTCTCCAGAACGTCTGTGATGCTGCATTTTAAATGCCACATCGCATTTCAGTACGTAAAGTGTGACCGCTTGGTCAAGTATATACTGGCCGTGAGGAAAAGCCATGACCTCGCTGCTGTTATAACTCACCCGGCTCACAAACGCTAAGCACCAGGAGTAAATCAAGTTTGACGGTTAGATAACATCAGAAAAAATAGACTGACATACTTGAATGAAATAAAAACATAACTCAGTTAAAGGTACAGATCAAACAGCAATTCTAAAAATCAGTTTGTATTATACTGATTTACATCCATCCATCCATCCATCCATCTATTTTCTGTAACCACTTATCCTTTTCAGGGTCGCAGGAGATCCAGAGCCTATGCCAGAGGCCACGGGTGCAATACAGGGAACAACCCAGGATGGGGTTATATATCAATAAATGTCCTCATTCTGTCTGTTCTATTCTATGTTCCATTGCAAGTATCTTCCATAGCGTTAGAGTAATCGGACCACATTTGAAGTTCAAATTTCATGGGAAGATACGTGAGGATGTGAAGCAAATGAACCAGCACAGTATGGTCACCCCCACGTGATGTAAATAATGTCGAGTTTCTCATAAAAACAGTGCGCATCAAAGTCTGGCATATATGAGACGGTAAGCTAACATTCAGTATATGATCAACATGTCAAACACAGCAGAAACGGGCAGAGGTAAAGATCTGAGTGACTTTGACAAGAGCTAAATCATTACGGCCCGATGACTGAGTCAGGGGGGATCTCCGAAACGGCATGGCTTCTGTGGCGCTGACGGGCTGCTGTGGTGAGCACCTGCCTGGAGGGGTCGGGGGGGGGGGAATCCACAAACCACCAACAGGGTGTTGGGTGGTCAGAACTGGTCAATACGGGATGTGAATGAAGGCTCTCCCGTCTGGTATGATCCAACCGAACAGCTACTCCTCATTAACATCTGCTGTTTGTGTCGAAGTAGAGTTAGGGTTAAGGGACCCGGGACATAAAGGCCAGCCGCATCTGCATATGTTACTCTTTAGATTATTGATGGTTAACCCTGGGCAAGACTGCCACAACATGGTCTTTGTGTATTCCTGCATAAATATCCGTCTGACATTGATGTCAGCTCCCTCTAGTGGTGAGAACAAATGCTGTTATTTTTGGAAAGCGGTATCGATGTTACTCACATTAAATCTGGCAGGTAGAACTATTTAGGTCTGCAAAATAGGAAGAAAAAGTTGGAATTATACGTCAAACTATTTTAATAGTTCCAAGAGTCCCTTCCAAGAGTTTTGTAATATGCAAGGAATATTTCTAAGTATACAAAAATTGTGTTTGTGTTCTTGAACTAACGTTGAAATTCTTAAAAAAACGTGATGTTTTGGATTCTGCGAAAATATCACTTCCTGACTGTGAAAGCTTTACCGTAGCCAGCAGAAAGTGATTGATGCCTCTTTGGGGACGAAATAATAAAACTACTGGATACAATAATAATGATGAAAGGCTTAGAATGTGGTCGTCATGGATATACTGCGAGCCCCGTTGTAGCCAAAGTATCATTTACAGCAAAGGTCTTGCCTCTGAGCTGAAAATACAATATATAATAAAAAGGTCAGGTGCTTTTTATGATTTCATTTTACAGTTTTCCTGAAATGTTCGGCAATTAAAGTTAAGTTTTAATGTAAAAGGTGCATAACAGTGAGGGTGTTTTCTATTTCCTTAATAAAATGAATAATGTTATTCATTTCAGTTAATTATTGAATGTAGTTATTCCATGTTAGTTTAACCCTAGAACATGTAGGCCGACGCAGAACTGTACTTAGCGGACTTGTGAGATGGGCTATAAAATCAGTAGTGGGAACTACAGACAGTGCCAAGTCAAGCCAGGAACATCAGGCCAGAATTCAATATCATCAAAACTAAAAGCAACAAGGTGTAACCGATCACTTTTGAGGTCCCTGTACTGTTGGATAATCACCTGCTGCTCAGGTCCAGCTCCACCTTTTATGATAATTTTTGATGACGCTACTTTGTAAAATTTCAGCTATTAAATTAAATGTGTTAAATTAAAACTTGTGCTTTTTGCAGTCAATATTTCACTAATATGACTCAAGGTTTTAGCCAATTTAAAAACAAAACACTAATTTGTTGAATAATTGCTAACTCTGCCAGCTGTCTGGACTAACATGATAGTGGGCTTAACATCAAACATTTAACATCCTAAACTTTTTTGCATTGATAAATTCTTTAGAAAAATAGCTAATGATACTTACTTCCTCAAGTGCAGGATATTCTGGAATTATATGTCAATCCTTCCATTTAATTTTGTCCTGACACCCTCCTGGCCTGGTGGTCTGTTAGTCATTCAGTGCCAGCTTTATGTTTTTATTGTTTTCCAAACCTCTCACCACTTATCTGGTTGCTTATCTGGGCTCCACAAATCCAGTGTTGTTCTTCGTTTGTTGACTTTTTGCAGCAAAACCAACCTTCCATGCACTGCTGTTCCATGATGGTGTCAGTGTAGCGTGGATGAGAGTCGTAAATACGATGTGTTAACAGGGCTGAACTGACACGTTTTACACGGATCGCACATACAATGTCCTTCAGCGACGCTGCTTCATGGATTGCACCAATAATGTGAAAAAATTCCTTTGAAAAATGTGAGAAGTGCGCACTCGATGATGGATATGGCCAGTTTAGTTTGTTTTATGTGCAGTCTAAACTGTGATCCCTCTTCAGAGGTCATGAAATTGGAAATGTCCCACTCACTTATCCTACTCTCAGTGGGTTAGGCTTAAGTAATCCTCTTTAGGTGAGGAAATCTCTATTTCACAGAGATTGACTCATCTACATCTGCTGACGTTGTGGCTGATGTTCTATAGCTTGTAGGGCTAATATATATGTAAATGCAGTTCAGAGCTTATCAATCAAACTCAAAATTGTTAAATAACCCTAAAAATGCCCTAGAGAGACTAATTTATATATTCAAATTACCAGCTGGAGTGTTTTTTTATAATATTGAGCTTTGTAAAAAAAAAAAAAAAACGACCACAACCATTGCAACATATTTTTCCTGCTTGCTTTCAAAAGATATAAGGAATATTTTTCAATTGCAGTAAACAAGCACTAGAGGATAGGATCCACATCTGTTTTTTTTATCCCAGTATTCCTTAATAGTCCACACTTGTAGCAGAGTTCTTACTAGTTGCAGAGAACACCGTACCCAACAGGCAAAAATAAACAAATGAAGGAACAGGGAGACAGACGGACGGACGGACGGACAGACAGACAGACAGACAACCAATAGGTGCTAGTATTTCAGTGCTGTTTTTGTAGGATAGCAGGGTAAAATCATGACTGCCAGACAGCCAGAATGCTCATAGGAAGCTCTAGTACCCTTGCTTGAGTAAAAATATGGCAGATTTAATGGTTTTATTAAAAAATCATTACTTATTTATTTGTTTACAAAAAAAAACCTTTGCAATGACATAAAACGCCAAATGTGCATTTAGTATCCTTTGGCAGCCAATCAGAACAACTGCAACTGACAGCAAAATGGCAAGAACAGAACCAAATGAGTCAAAAACAATTCTGACACTTAAAAAGAAAATGTCTGTGTGGATGATATGTGCAGATATGTTAAACATTGCTTGTCAATGGACTTGTGTCGTGAAACGAATAAATTTGCAACATGTTTATAGAATTAAGCAAGCGTTCCAAGACTTTCTGTGAGTAATGTAGTCAGATAGATGACCTTGTTCCAGGAATAAGGTTCAACTATCTGTTACTCTCCTCGATACATGGTTATGGGAGATGGATGGATGGAAAATAAATTACATAGTGACACATTTCTATTTAATGAATTAAGACATAGCCTTTAAAAAACATGTTACTGTCAGTTACATCAAGTATAGCCATACAGGCTGCTTCTTTTAATCTTCAAAGTAAGGCACATAAGTGTCACATTGTTTAAGGCTCATATGAACCAAAACGTCAAAGCGAGTTATGAGAATATAGCAATGATGTAAATACACAAAAGATAAGGGACACATCTAGCATACCGATCAAAAGCTGTCCTTTGGTTCAGCCATTATTGACCTAAGTAATTTATATTCCAACATTACAGCACAAAGCTGAAACACAGCAGCAGTCGGAGGAGAACCTAGTACCGTCATTTACATTTCAGCAGTAAGACATGAGATACATCCGTTTGGCTTTCATATGCAAATGTACATTTGATTTTAAAGAAAGTACTTCGATGCCAGATTGATTGTGATGGTAATATAAACTCTAACTGTAGTACAAGGAAATGTGAGTCTTTAAGGCAAATAATGCCACTGAAGATTATTCTTGAAGGACAGGGATCATATCGAACAATCTAATGCAAAACACCTTTCTGCTTCAGTATTTACTGCAATATTTAGACAGTACTTCTCAGTATTTATTACTGGTCTACTGGCAAAGTGGGACTGTACTAACTTTTGTGGCCATAAACTTCCATGGTGCATAACCCTGAAACAGAACACACCAATCTTGTTCACTGCATTATTCATAATTGCTTATCTACCACAGCGTGGCAGCTCAGAAATGTCCATGCACATAAACAGCATTTTCATTCTTCTGCTGTAGACCGTTTTCTTTTTCACCACCTGCGTACACTCCTGGCCATAAGTCCCAAAGTGCTGTGACTTGGTCTGCAGTATAACAAATGCAGCTATCCAGACACCATCTACAATCATGGTGCATCGATAGCTGTTAATAACCTTGAAATTAATCATACGAAATTCCCGCAGACCTCCAAATCCACTTGCTCTCATAACATTGCATTAAATGGATAATCACCCATTGTTAAGTTTAGCAGATGGTTGACGGCATGCTGTTAAAATATTTATCGCGACACACATTGCAATTCTGCATGCGGTAGTAGCCGAACTCTCATTTGTATATCACTCAAACCCTTAGCAATTGCTGCTGGCTGGTTGCTAGGTTTCAAGTCAGGTTAATGTACAGCAGTACATGCTGAATATGTAAATGTGCTAAGCAGAAACACAGAGGTTCCTCACTGTCTCGCACAAACCTGCTTATTGCTTGCCATCCTTGTCCTTGTTATTGCACATTTCAAATCGTATGGCCTCTAATAAACCTCTCAAGGTTAGATATGTACAGTATATCATGTTTTGAAAACATCATCACTTCTCATTAAACTTCACTATTTGACTACTTCAGATTATCACATTTCGGCTGTTTTTACCACATTTTCTCCCCCCCCCCCCCAACATTTTATTATACTGGAGCAGCAGAGCCAGGTTACCCCCCTGCTTACCGCCGTGTCCCTTCGGGGGACAAGTCAATCTCAATGCTACCTGCCTCCTTGACAGTAGCTGATAACTCGGAATTAGGCCAGGGAAGCGATTCCGAAATTTTAACAAATAGCTGGAATTAGTGAAGCACGTCTACAGGTCTAGTGAAGTCATTCACACAAAAAAACAGTGAAATGAGGCCCTCAGCAGACACCTTAACAGCTAGAGAGCAACTTCACAGAATTCTGAGCATCTCATCTCTGATATTAACTGTTTCTGTCCATTTCCTTAGCTGCAGCATCTCTGCTTCAGAAATACTACCATGATATTCAGGAGGAAAAAAAAAAAAGTTTTATAGCTTTTCTTGCCTACCCTGCCCAGTTGAGCACCATCGTTCATCCAGCTCTCCTGCACTTTTCACTCAAGTCTCCAGTCACGCAGACGGAGAGGCGACACAGAAGGGTAAGCTTCACTCAGCCACATCCCCTGTCATGATTCTTATTGATCTGCTGAGTTTGATATAGAAGGTCACTCCAGTCTTGAGCAGAGTCTCTGGTGCTGCTCAGGCTTTGTGTCCCTGACACATGTCAGGTCTCCTGAGAAACGTAGCTCTTCCTGACTCCCAACTGGACCGCCTCAGAAGTTCCACTTTCAGGCCCTTGTCTCTGACTTACTTTCATGTTACTTATCTTCTCATGCTAATACTGACCTTTCACAGTTATTTCTCTGCTTTCCAGATCGTGATTCTCAGATATTGGTTTCTGCTCCTTCGTCGCCCTCTTTTGACCTCAATATCTGAGCCCAGCCACTCTCCCCACTCCCGCCTTCCAACAAAGATCAAAAGGGTCAATCAAGACTTTTCCTCCTCCTTCTTCCAACATTCGCAGATTTGTATGATGTGTCCTTTCTACACAAAACACTTTGTCCAAGTCCATTCTGTGTCTTGCTGATGCATCCTTATTAACACAAACACCCCCCCCCCCACCCCCCCGTATCAGAATGTCTTAGCCTCTTGCTTGTCTGCTGCTCAGATCCATAACCGGTTCTCAGATGTTCCTTAATTCCCTTCCAATGCATTGCTTCCATTCCACAATATATTCCCTCTATGTTTATTTTCTTCATTTCTCATAATTTCTCCATTTGTTCAGTGCACAGTGAAGTGTCACCCAAGTTCACTGAGCGAGTAATTTTAGGGAACCATTACTGAAAAGCCATGACTGTCCTATGCAGTTGCATATCCTTTGGATATACTTAATTAGCCTAACTGAAAGGTGTTATTTGTCCAATATAAGCAGGCTAGCTTTCACATCCATTCTGCAAGGTCAAAATCTCTCATACTGCAGTACAGACCTTTAAGCAACATGGTCCTCGATCGCTATGGGCAACAGCCCTCACAATCTTGTACTTAAATCATTTGTACTTAAATTTTTCACCAGCACCATTTTTTGTACATCTGCACAAATATCAGATCCTGAAAACCTTATATATCCCCACCTAAGAATTGCAAAAAAATAGCATTATGAAATTATTCAAAACCTCAGTTACCAATTGATTTTACATTATCAAAAAAGTACTATCAAAATCAAGTAAAACAAAATTAATGTGAGCAGAATCTGAATTGGGTCTACTGTGCAGGGAGAATGGAAATGAGGAAATTAGCTCCTTTAACACCTACTAAATGTAGCTGTCACTCATACTCACTGCCACACAATCGCATCACTTATTTTTGGCAGTTCACCACCTTCTAGGTGGCTGGTTTTATTTAAACTGGACGTAGGGTCTTTCACAAATATCTTTAAAAAAAAACAACTCCGACAGCAGCTCTAATCTTAACATTTCGTGAAAGGATTTCTTCTAAAATGTGCGAAAACCCGAGCAGACGTGGAATCTTCCTTACATTTTCAGTATTTTGTGGGAAACAGCTCTTGGGTTAGTCACCACAATTACACTGCGTACATTCATGGGCCATTTCTAATGAATTCCTCTGTCCTCTAAGCACGTGTAACAGCCTGTTCAGGATCGCAGGGTAGAACTGGAGCGACAAAAAGCGACAAAAAGCACGAGGCTGGTGTACACTCATAGCAGTACACGCGGAATTTGCGAAAAAAAACATAATATTAATAAGAGAAATGTCTTGTCCGCTCCAACCCCCTTGTCTCCAACTAGGCTGCCTTGCCAAAGTCTGGCTAAGAAGAATGTCAGCTGTCAATCAAGCATGCGCTTATGAATAGTAATGGACATGCCCCATCAACCCTGAGAAACAGGAGAAAAGATCTCCTTCGGTCTTTTAAACAGCACCCACTAGTCAGTTCTCAGGTCAAGCGGCAGCGTCAATAAAAGCCATGTGATTGTAAATGGTGCCCCCTGGCGGCTGAAACGTATAACAGAAAAAACCACCCTCCCATCTTAAAACTTACGATGACCAAAGGAAAAACTGAAGTCACATTCTCGTCATAAATCATTTTATTTATGAAAAAGCATATTTGTAAGACAATATACAGTGTAACAGACCATATGCAACAATCAAACCAATTTCATTATTTCTATACTATTCTAACCTTTCAAAGAAGCCATTTAAAATAAAGGAAACAATGCAGACTAATAGAATGATAGTTCATTTCTAAAACTAATATTTCTGTGTATTCTGTTGTCCCGATTAAAAATATATATATACAAATGACCTAAAAGATAAAAATGTGCAGAATTTGCTGGGGTACCACCCACCATGAATGGGGGAGAAATGTTTTTTGAGAACTTGTAAATACAAGTCAAAAACAATTTTAAATGTGGATTAGTAAGAAAGTACAAGAGGTGTAAGAACTGCTGTTTTTGGTGATAACTATCCCATATTAAAACACATGTAATTATAGAACAACTCAGAGAAGTAAATTTGTTAACGTCATTATTTGTGTCTGAGGTTTAGTAAAGAACAGGGTACTAAACCATCAAGCTGAAGTGAAAGACCAATTCAGCTGTAAAAGAACAATGATTTACAAATGACTTGAAAATGTAAACGCCAGCACAGATTAACCACACAATGCCCACATACCACTAAAAGTGCCGACACAAACGAGGGCAGAGTGAAATACATAACAATCAATCTGTAGTGTTTTGTAAGAAACCAGGAGCATATAGTCTTAGGGTCTCTGGAGAAATAATGGAATGTCAGAGGACTACACCACCCTTAGCGCACATAGCCTCCACCATATACTTCATATAAATATAGTTCATATAAATACAACAAAAACTGTTATACTTACTATAAACCATAATGAAGTTAATGAGGTGCACTGTTAATACGTTTCATATTATGCATTGTTACAGTACAATTTAAAACTGACATAAAATATTCATATATGATCCACATCTGCGTGAAGCCTTATGAATTTGCAATGCGACTCTCAAGTCGCCAGGAGAGGATTGCACGTGCTCTATGAATCAGTTCTTACCAGGAAATGACCTTAACTTCAACTGTGAGCTAAGGATTGGTTTTCTGCTGCAGTAATAGACCCAGAAATAAGAAAAAGAAATGTCCCCACTATTTGTTGTTTGGTGAGATAAATATTTAATTCCCATTTTCTTATGTGTCTGAAACTTCAATTTGCATAGCAAAATGAAGACCCTGACAAGACACAGGCAATGTGTTCATATGTTTGGACGGCAATTCCACCAGAGGCACTAAAATTGGTGCCACTCTGGAATATTAATAACAAGCAATGAAGCATGAAAGGCGACAGAAACAATGTAGACCTGCCTCTCAACATTTTTGAAAATGAAGTAGGAAAAATGCGTCTTCAGCGATATACATTTTTCCATCTGTTTTCCTCTTAATTTTTTGCTATATGAGATTAAAAACGCATATGGGCTTAACTAATTCCATTTTAAGCTTTCTGTGGGTATTTAAAGGTGTATATTTACTGACAATTAGAGGACCTGCTATATAACTCAAGAGGAAAGAGTTGTATTCTCATAAATATCCTAAGGGGGAGGGGGGTAATGATTAAAACCTCCCAAATTAGCTTGTGATTGTACCCCCAGCTAAAGATATTGAACAATAAAATGAAATCGAAAGAAAAAAAAAACACTGAAAAAATAATCCCCCAATGAGGGGGGGGGGGGGGGTTTGCGGAGAGACTGCAGCCATC
>JAODUD010000002.1:7279657-7295198 GCA_026784285.1 Stomatorhinus walkeri | reverse complement strand
CGCCTATGGCTTATTCACTGGGGGCATTGGGTGGGGAGGCTGTAAAGCGCTTTGGGATGATGTAATGTTGTGATAATAAATTTATTTTTGTATAGCGCAATAAGTTAGACAAAACAGCACTGGTACCAATTCTACGGTCACATGAGACGACTGTGGGAGTAAAATCCAGCAAATTCTAAGGAAAGCAGGCAAACAACCAGATTTCTATTCCCTAGGTCAAGGGGTAACTGTGCTGAAAGGGAATTTTTATTTGTGGAATGTGTAAGAAAACAGGGAAGCATAGTTATGGTACATAGTGATACATTCATAACAGACAAGAACGGACAAGCCATTCTCCTGCTCGGAGCTTCCTCCGTGCAGAATGCGCAACGTCTTGTGAGGAAATCAAAAGATAGACGGGGTCAATGGGCTTTCTCAAAGAGGAAACCATCCGTGGGCTGATTCAAGGACACCTCTGCAAGTCATGTAAACAAAACACAAAATTACAGAATAAAAAGTATTTTAACTTACTATCTCTCATGTCTAATAGGAGCTCGGTCACAATTATATACACAACCTACTGCCATGGGGTATTCTCATAAAAATAAAAATGAAATCCAGACAGGAATTGCAATGGGCTCCAGACAGTCAGTGTCTTTGCATAAGTGTTAATGCTACAACATTTAAGCCCAAATTCCATCCACAGTTGGAAAGTTATCATCAGGATTCTTCCTACTCCCCCCATTTTCATTTACAAATTTAATATAAACCACTTTACCAAAGGGGGTGGAGTTATTGGCCTAAAGGTACTGGGCTATCCTCTTGAATGGGGAGGCCACTCAAAGAGATTGCGGGGTCCCAGCAAGCTTGTATACTGCATATGAAGTAACACGAGGACTGAACATAGACTGCTGACTGTGACAGGCGAAATGTTGCCATGGTTACTGGTCCTATGGCATGCCTCACATTATGAACCATTGGATAAAACTCTAGGAGGTTAGGAGGATGAGGCCTCATTACCCCGGTCCTCCATGCAGTGTGAAAGGATCGACCAAGGCGTTTAACGGGAAGCACAAGCGTAGACATCCTGTTACATTCTTTACAAAGGGCCAGTGGCTCTAGTGACTCGGTTAACTTTCGGTCATTGAAACCTGAAAATGAGATCAAAGATTCTATTAAAAATTTAAAAAGGCGGCCAGAATGTAATCTTTCTAAGCAGCGATGGCACGTCGAATGGTGCCTGGCTTGCCGGTCGGCTCCGAAGCTGGACCAGAACAGGGCACTTGTGCTTGCAGAAAATAGGCCACGTTCAGGCATCCATTACGGCAGAGCTCTTACCAAATCTGCCCGAAATTACAGGTTGTCACGGCAGTTCCCATTCGAAGGCTGTCACTGAGAGTGAGACCCTTGCAAAGTGCTGCAACTCCTTAAAAAGGGATAAACAGTAATTACTAGTTCTAGTCTTCGACCAAAAAAAAAAAAGGAATAAAAATACAAATTTATATCTATCTTGAAGTCCACCTTCATTCTGCGACGGAAGGTTCATTTTGTTCCAAACGATTTCCCAGCAGCACTAAGAACCGCTGCTTTTCGCGGTTATAGAAGAGACGCCTGAAATTCTGAGCACTTCACTTGCTGACTGGTCCATGGTTCATATCGTTAAGGGTTTTTCAGCCTAAGGTCCATTCAGAAGGATGCAGAGTTTCTGAGCTTTTTAATCTTCAGGAGAGCTAACAGACATGGGGTTCGGTCCAAAAAAAAAAAAAAAAGCTGAACAGATATTATGGGGGGGGGGGTGACCACAGAATGTTGGATCTGACGACATCGCGGAGATGGTCCAGTCCGTGACAGGATGCAAAAGTCCACGGAATGCCAGACGGTGGCTTCACCTCTAAAGCTGCTGTGTGCTGTTGCTTAACTCTTTACAAGATATTAAAGGATTTCACAAGACACCAAAAAAAAACTACAACGTCCACGGCCCACCTCAGTAGAACATCGTATTACTATCGTATGAGCTTCTCCCAGGGTGAGGGCTCTGCGACGTCGTGACTAAATCATTTAACGAAGCACTGAAACAGAGGAGAAAAACCAAAGCAGAAGTCAACAACCTCTACAATCAGCTAGCATCAGTCTGGAGGGGTGCATCAATAAACGCTCCCGTTGTCCAAGACCCCCCTGCTGGCGCCGTTCCATGCTTCAGTCCAGGTTTGTGTCGCCTGACAGGGGCCGGGCTGGGTGTGCAGTCAGCCCTCTTTGGTAGCTCAACGTCACCAGTTAGCTTTTACCGCTCTGATGTCACTGACCAGGTTTTGAGCCAAGCAGATTCCAAATATCTACACAGAAACACACACAAGACTCCAAATCATCAGACACCCAAACCCATTTTCCTTCGCACCAATCATACTTCCATGAAGAACCAATGTCCTTCCCTTACATTTTTTTAATAACACGACTACATTTCCAAAAGAATTATTTCTCCTCTTTAAATCACATTCACTGACCAAAAATAATCCAAGATTGAAATACAGTTGCAAACCAGCAGATGGCAGCCTTTTGCCAAGGAGAACAATTCTGAGCCACGTCAAATGAAGGAACATGGTATAAACCACTTAAGGGAGGGTGCAGGAGCCCAGGTGGCCAGCGGACGCAGAGCCTCACCTGTAATAGTGCAATGCCGACAAAAATCACAGCCACAACGATCAGATTGTCCTGAAGCCACTTCTCAAACTGACCCACACAGCCCTTGGTATAAATATATCTCTGCTGGTCAAGTTCCTGTAAAAGAAAAAAATAATAATGAGCAGGCAGGAGACAAATATACACACACAGCTTATTAAAGGTGATTCAGGGATACAATCTGCAGGGGAAGCAGCAATACTGTTCCTCTTAAAAACATCACAGCGAGAATCAGAATCCCCTGTAATTGGTTCGCTGTCTCTTTAAATACAAAATGTCCTCCCTCCTGGAGCCTGGGAGCTGCTGTTATGGACACGGAAGGAAGAAAGGCCACACTAGAGAAACAGCCGTCACAGGGGCTGGCTTTATTATGGTCACAGCTGACACCGTGGAGGTGCCGCTTCAATAAGGAGGTTGACCCCAACAGCAGTGCTAGACTGAAGGGGGGGAGGGTGGCTCCGCCTGCACACCCCTCCCTCTGGAAGCCCCTTTTGTTTGCATGAAGCCGCACCAAGGAAATCTTTTGGCTCCCTCAGATAAGAAACAACAGAGAGGCCCTTTCCTATTGAAATCCCAGTTTCTCGACAGCCGGTTCAGCGGAAGGGCGTGGGAGCAGATTTAAAACCCCGCCCCCAAGCCGGCTGACACCGCCCAGACCTTCCCTGGGAAACAACTACATCCTACTAATTAAAAGGAGAAAAAACCACCTGCCTGAAGCTCAACTAAAAGTTCTAGGTATGGATTAATAAGCAGAGTCGGCCACCACTTGTGACCTGCCTGCTCAGCAATAAGACTCCAGGACACCCCCCCGCCCCCATAAAACACCCATCATTGTTATTTTATGCTAAAATTCACATTTACAGTTTGACAATATAAAGAACCACAGTCGTAATTATGCTGCAGGCATGCAGAGTCATGTTAAGAAAACACACACGGATCCCAGTTAACAAGCCTGTGCTCGTGTATAAGGTAACGCTGCGCACAGGAAGGGATGTGCTGTCTGCTTATTGGACTCCATGCTATTCAGTTTTACACTCTCTCCATCTCTCTCACCACACCCGGACAGAAAAGCACAGCCCTGGTTAAAACCAGCTGAAACGGCAATTACAGACCATCGCTCCCAGGCTTAAAACAGCATCGTAATTACTGCCACTGAAAATAAACCCAGTGCAACTGAGCTGGGATCAAAAAGTAGGGAGCGCTGAGCAATCTCTCCGCGCTGAACGTCCAATAAGACGCGGCGACACAACAGCTACATCAGCAGTGAGAAGCCTTAATCCGAGGTGCATGTCGTCATGGTTCCCATCATACACGCATGTAACATTTTAACCTTCACCGTCGAAATATTCTTTAAAATGCAATCAAAGGATTTAAGGCATAAAATCCCCGTTGAGGTAAATCAAACCCTTCTGGATCCAGCATCACGTCGATAAATATACGGCATTTTTGAATGAAATATCGAACATGAAAAACATAGTTGGCTTTTATTTACTAATAATTGACGATTCTGTGACTCATCACAAAGGCGGCACTCACCCCCTGAAGGCGGACGTCGTAGCCACACTGCGTGTTAAGAACATCCTCCTAAAACAAAATTGGGAAGAAAAATCACACTTAGGGAAAGCAAATCCATAATGAGGAAGACTACGACAACTGTAGATGAAGACAGACCCCTCCCCCCCCGCCATCAGCTCACCGCCGGGTCCTTGACGCAGCAGGAGAAGGGAACTCCGCATCGCTCCCTGCTGGGGTTCAGCTCTGTGCAGTTGAAGTACATGTTGAGATTCCAGTCGTTGGGGCCGTGTGCGCCACAACACGACCACTAAGCATTGTGGGTATTCAGAGGACAAAAACAGTTACATTAAATAAATGGATTTGCATTACCTTGGCAGTAAAGTGCAAGTAAACCAAACCAAAGCCATTATCTCTTAACTTTTGAAAATATTACATATATACCGAATGTTTTCTAAGACGAATTAAGGCCGTAAAATGTGACACTCATCTCAGAAGTCTGCTAGCAAGACAGTAAGGAATACTGTAGACACAGGATTGAACAAGAAGGGAAAATCTGTATAAACGCTGTAAAATTAGGTCACCTCCAAAGATGAATAGGAAATTTTAAATCACAAAGCAAAACTGACATTTCCCCGGGCAGAAACAGCTTTTGTCTTCCTGTTTTTAATGGAACAATCATTGTCTGTTTTGACACAAAACACAGGTTGGCTCTCCAAACATGTGACGTGTGAATCTTTGCAAATTATGCATTAATCCTGTGATTCAAACCACTGCTCTGCATGTGAAAGTCTTGTTAACCATGAGTGCATGTCACTCGATTAGAAAATAAGACTCTTCAACATAGCGAAAAACAAAATGTATCCCAAGAGGAGAAAGGAAGCAGAAGACATTTCTAAGGACAAAGGAGATGGCGAAATCTGTCTGCAGTGTGACAATCGTTAGAAAAACATTTCTGGATAAAACACTACAAGTACATCCGAGCTTTCCTCTCACATTGGCCAAGTTAAGGTGTAGATAATCCCTTGAGTGTGAGAAAGGCGCTATATAAATAAAACGTATTGTGTGTGGTGAAGCTGCAGGAACAAGCCTGCAGGAAAGTTTGTTTAGCAAGTGTCTGAAGATTTTTTTAAATGGTTAAATTCTTGAACTGACAATCTGCACATTTCATTTGACAGTATTTTTAATTTGCATATAAAAAAAAAAATTAACTGACTTGCTCCCCAGTCAAGGAGTCTCCCAATTTAATAAGCACTAATGAATATTTTAGTATCTCTTTATATTGTCGTATGACAGGTCTACCTGATGCACCACTAACACTGCAAAATTAAGAGGGGCAAGCTTTGTCTTGTTACATACCCAAAGTAGAGACTAACTCTGTGGACCACGTGGAACAATAATCACAAAACCTGTGGTGAAAACCTTACCAAAAAGCTCAAGGTAAACTCAATTTCAGCTTAATGCGTCCCGCTATCCAGGAAACCGTAGCACAGCTACAAAACCTAATTGTCAACTCACATATTCTTGGGCGAAGTCTATGAGGTTCTGGAGGTCAATATCGTCACGATACGCTTTGACGTTGTTGTTAATGAAAAAATTAAGCTGTTCTTTAATCCAGTCCTTGAAAACAAATGCTAGGATCCCAGCAGTCAGCTCCAGGAAAAAAATAAGCCCTAAAAATACAGAAAACTGAAGAGACAAAGGAGGTTCTGCATTATACATTACGTACATTTAAAAAGGCAGCCAAGCACAAAACAAAACAAACCATGACATTACAGACCAATACAAGGACCACAGAGAACACAGAACTAGCTACAGTTTAGCCCTGTTAAATACTACAGTATACTGTTTATTATGCAAATGACTTCTTACTTAAGTATGCAACAATAAAAGTGACTATTCCAGAGCTTTGGTAAAAACTATTTTCTTATTGGTCCAGAAATGTCCCGTGCCTTTTGATTAATTTTGTGTGACCGCACAGGTAGTTTAAGCAGCCTAATATATTCTATATTAATGCGTTTCAATGCTATTAAACATGCTAATATAAAAACTGGTGTGACTTTTTACTCATGAGTAAAAAAAAATCATTATCAGCATAGTTTTCAAAATGCAAGCGCAGATTTGTTGACGGTTTCTGTGGTAGCTTATTCATTTGTCGCTTATAATAAGTAGCCTGACCAGACAACCTATCCTTATAGGGACTATATGTTTATGAGTATACTGGGACATTAAAAAATGCTAATTGAAATAATTTTCCTCTGAAAGAAAAAACTAGACATGGCTAATTTACTATTTTTGCTCATTAGTAAGAAATAAGTCAAATTTATTTATAGAGCACATTTGAAGACAACAAACAAAATGTACATTGCAAAGCATAAACGACACACAAGTATAAAAGATTACAGTTAAAAAACAAGAATGAAAATGAGAGAAAATAGCTAAAAGACGAAAAATGCATTACATCTAGCTGTGAGAAAAGTAAGGGATTAACCATGAAGAGGTGTGCAGTTATACAAAGCAAAGCAGAGGGCCATATTACAGCAAGCAGTCATCGATTATTTTGTATAACCACACACCTCATTGTGGTTTATCTCTGACTTATAAAACAATGCAACTCCCACACAGAGCACTTAAATGAAAGAAAAAATTCACATAAAAAGCTAAACTACAGCCAGAAGCATTCTCCTTAAAAATTAACGAATTTGCATTGATCTGCAGACTAACATCGGAAGGAGGTTCACGTTCCCTTGGTTTGATTAGCAAGACATTTACGGTAAATACTTTCTACAATAACGGCAATGTCAAACACTCTGGTCATCAAGATTTTTCTGGTCCAAGCCATTTATTCCCATGAAAGTCCAGTGCACAGAAGCCCTGAATTAATCGATGGATAATTGAGAAAAAGGCCTTCATCGTACAAGACTGGACTGGAGTTATTCAAGAATCATCAAGAGGAAAAAGGCCACATTTACACAGCTTTGGAGTAGCGAAGAGGTTACACACAGCAACATGCGGGGGAAAGAGCAGCTGATTAGAGAGGTTTTGTTTGGAAGGAGAAACTTCATATCTTCATATCATATTTTTTCAAGATTGAAAAAGCTTGCATTCAAAAATTAGAGGCTGCACGATAAAGGAGGGAAAGAATCATAGCTAAATCCATGATGAACTATAAATTGTTTTTATCCTAATGACCAGAAAGAAAAAATATTTCAGTGAAAATTACACTGCAGATAAGGCTTGATGTCGCAACACTGAAATTGGGTAACAATTTTCAAATTAAATAATCACCAAATATAAAGGAAAACCTAAAAAACTGGCTCTAATTCTCCAAACCCGAAGACGTTTGCTACACAGGAAAAAACAGGGAAAGACAGAAAGGGAGATGAATAATCCACAGAGAATCAAACCACCCATCATAAATGCTAGGTACAAATTTTAACTTACAAATTTCAGCAGGACCGTGTTTTCTCTCAGGGCTCCGATGCATCCAGCAAAGCCCAGGATGAACATCACCCCCCCAACCACAATGAACAGCCACACAGGATCAAACCCCCCCATGTCTGTTATGGATGAAATGTTTGACAACACTCCCTGTAGAGGACAAATAAAAGAAACATCGCATTCCAAGTGTCAACCAAGGAAGATTTGAAGAGTAAAATCTCACTTCAAGATTAGACGTTTTTCTTTTGATATATATTTGTGAAGCAACTAGCATTAATGTCATAACAGAAATATTAAACTGCATTAAACCTAAAATGAAGCTCAGTCGAGCCCGAGTATGACTACATGAAGAATGATGTGGCCAACCATTGTGTATCAAAGATCAAAAAAAGGTCACAGGCACATTCTCAGTGTAAAAATCTCAGGCTCTTATCTGAAGACATGAATAACTCACCTGACAATTCAGATATAGTAGCATAAAGACAACACGATAATCTCGTGAACAGGGCCATGTGAGTCCTGGGGTGACTTGCATTTTCAGTATTTAAACCTTTATTCCAGGGTTATTCAAATCACGGTCCTCGAGGTCCGAGCACTGCTGGTTTTCCAGCCTTCCTTTACCTGTCAGTCAGGTGTGAAGCTTCTGACCAATCAGAATCAGTAATTATTTAACTACCTGGGAGAACTGAAAACAAGGCCTGGATTTGGGATCGAGGTCAAGATTTGAAGAACCCTGCTTTATTGCATCAAGATGTTAACACTGAAAATTTGACACTAAGAACACAAATCATAAGACAGGCAAATATTTTGAAGCCGTTTTTAAGCATCTCAGCTTTTCTCATTCACAACCCATTCGTTTTTTGGCCGGCTTATACACAAGGAGACCTAATAACGTCCTCAGTGGGAAATAAGGAGTCATTAAGAACTGCGGTAAATTGCTTCCTGTCTCCTTGCCATATCTCTTCTATGACTGGCACAAACTGCTCTCATCCTCGATCAATCGAATCTCCCATAAATAAGTCAGCGTGTTGCTATGGCTGGGAGCTACATAACGAGTGCTGGCATCCGTAGCGCGGCACGTCATGTTGTTAATTTCTCGGCTGTGTCCTTGCCTTTTCTGCCCATGCCCAGAGTCCGACGCCTAAGAATGCAGCTCCAAGCAACTGGAAAACAGAAAAACAAAACAAAAGACACTGATTAAGTCAGTCAGCCAAACAGGGCAGGGTAGTGAAATGTGCTGCCAGACAATATGGAACATATCACCCACCCCCCCAATTCTCAAGCCACCTTACCCAAGAGAAAACAGGTCGCCGACATAGCGGACCCCGGCCCCAACAGACTCAAGAAGACGCAGGAAGGACTTTAACGCCAAGATGTTGCGATTTATTTTTCCATTGGCTTTATTAAGACTGCCAATCTGACAGCTCGATTACAAGTGATCTGTTTTAACGGTCTATTTCACAGTTGGGTTTAAGAGACAGCATTTTGATGACAAAGTCAGTTACCGTTACGCTACCTCCAATCTGCACATGCAAAACTTGCACCTGGTGAACGAACAAATTTTCACGTAACGGCATCTGATCAAAGCACAAGCAAGGGCTGCTGAGAAAACCATCCTTCCACTTTGGGTAAAACACGCTGTGGAGTTTGCTTGTGATAATCATGGACCGCTGCTGAAGGATTTAAAGGACGTGTCTATTACAATGGAGTTTCTGAGAATATTGCGTGTATGTTCACGAGTGAAATTTAATATCAGGCTGAGAGCAATTAGGCCCAACTCCACATTATACAATTAAGTATGAGTCTGCAGGCACCAGAAGTGCCTACATCAGGCACTCAGAAAGAGAAGAGAGCTTTAAACACTTGAAAAAGACAACCGGGGAACAGCTACGCGTTTCACAAGAACTCGGACAAACAACCTTTAAGCTTAAATGCACAGGATGCATTTTGTGACATGAAACTGGCCTGGTTTTTAAATGAAGAACAATCATTCCACATCTGTCTTCTGGGAAACCACATCCTGCACCCCCAAGGAGGTTATCTGTCCTCTAAAGCTTCATCACCTATTAGGAAGAGCATTTAAACTTGGCCCAAGGGCCATTCCAAAGTACTGGGACCAATTAATATTATTTAATAAAACAATACACATTTGTGTTTTCCAGTGAAGCAACATTTTCCATAAAGTTCTAATACATTTTTGTGATAAATTGCATTACTAATGGCATTTAGCTTTCTGTTATCTATAATATGTGCAAGAATTAAATTTAAATTTATATGTGGACTGATTATATTAAAAGTTCTCACTACCAGAGCTTTTGGCCTAGATTTTATTTTGAAGAGTAACCAGTGAAAATGCACACATGCAGCAAATTATCTATGATGCACTTTTAAGAGGCTATTTAAATGCAAATGTAAAACTGGCTCCAACTGCTCTCCTATCCTCCTTTATCCAGAAAAAACAGTTGTTCACACCTTCACAGTGAGGGAAAATAGTTTCAATGATCTATATTTTAAAACTGAACTACCACCTAGACAAGATGCGATCAGCACCTTGCCACATTCTCAGGTCTGCTTTTGGAAACACTAAAATCTTAGCTGCAAGAAGTCAGAGCTCCATGCGCGAGATACGCCGGACAAAACGGAAGGACTCCCACCTGTGAATGACATCACTGCAGAAGCTGCGGCATGGCAGGACTTTGTTATTCAATGGAGCGCATGGGGACCAAACTGACCCAAGGTGAAGTCTTTTAGTGTTCAAGGTACAACAGGCAGGCTTGCTGGCTTCCCTTCCTGACACTGCGATTAAAGCCTCACACCCGAACCATTCACACATCACGGCATGCTGGCAGCATTATTGACAGGCGCAGTGGAGCTGAATTACAGGTTGCCATGGGGACCCATCTAATCAGTCCCTAGACTCCTTTGTATTACCCGCCAGGCAAACATGGCACCAGCGAGAACGAACAGCTAAGTTTTATGGCTTTACGCGGTACGGGGCCCTCTGTCAGGTGTTCGATGTTATCGACCCATCTGGGACGTTCAGACACTAATCTCCATCTCCCCGTCTGCTCCTGCGGCTACGCAAGCACCCAGCACTTAGAGCGCCTCCCTTACCAACAGCAAGCCTATCGACGTACACGTGTGCTGGACAGGAGCAGGTGACAGAGATAAAGGAGCTTTTCCACTGCCAGCCGGAACAGAGCAGTGCCGTCAACTTACGGTTTTCCGCTGTAAACTATCTGTACCCGAGCTGACATGGCCTGAAAATGTAACCAAGTGAGCTAGCTGTGTCACCATCATCTGACAGGTTGAAATGCAGGGAGATAGCTGTGTTCTGCGCATGAATCATCTGAAGGAAAAAGTGCATACTGTATAAATTATTCATTATTATTACTATCACACATCACAATGTTCTGATGCATTCCTGGTAACTGTAGCCAAAACTAATTCAATCAGGCTAAAGAGGTACGATGTGCATTCCGACCTACCTAAGCTTGATGGGGGCACGGCGTAGACAGTGGGACCAGTACCATACCTGGAAACTGTTAGAAATATTAAGAAATTGTTTTATTGTCATTTATGTTTTGTTTCCCTAGATGTGTAAAAGACCACATGCAAGCCATTCGAAATGTATGTGTACTTAAACATGTTTATCTTTTCTGATACAATAACCGCAGAGCTCTAGCTAGGCTATGTTAGAAGAAGATACGGAACCACCCTGCCTAGCCCAACCAGGTTCCTTATCTGTGTGCAAATAAAGGCGCTGCAGGGGAAGGACCCCTTCGAAGTCGGCTGAGTCAAACCCAGGGATCTGTCCTTGTAACCTGACCGGGCTTCCCTCGCAGTGAGAAAAGGAAACGCTAGTGTCTCTCAGTTCTGTTCTGTGTGGGGACAGGTTGTGGGGATAGGCTGGAATCAGCGAGAGGGTTTCCGCAAAACAGGAGAAACCCAACATAAACCAGTGCCACATCCCAGTACAGCATTACCACAACAATGTCCATGTTGGCCAGCACCTCCATAAGTAATGTTCTACAGGGGTGCCTGCGGTTCACGAACACAATCTTTTCCTGGAAAGTGGTCGTGAACCAATTTGTACACCAACCGAGGTAATTTTTCCCATAAGAAAGCAATGAAATTTGATTATTACTTGGTAGGCATGTGAACGAATTAACTTTTGTTAAGTAATTTTCTGGTTTTTATAGTACCTCGGACCGAGGCATCACGGGAGCAGAGAGACATTGAGACCTGCTTGCCAAATCACGCTCTTTATTAACAGTCCTTAAGCCTTGTATTGTTGTCGTTAATGTTAATAGTTGCGTTTCCCTATTGTCACGCGTGTGTTTGCCCATGTCTTGTGTAGATCCGATCCGATCCTCACGTATTTAGCGTGTGTAAATCTTCCACCGTGTGTGCATCTTGCAGTTTGGGGTCTGACAACCATGCATTTCCCATTAGTGTATTTCGTTTCGGTGCTCGTTGGATGCCTGTTGTGGTTCTTCTATTTACAGTTGCACGCGGGGCATGCTTTAACATGCTGGGACATGCTTTGACACGTTTGCTACATTAGAATAAATAAAAGTAATCTGGTCGGGTAATCTGTTCGTCGACCAAATTTTGCATGTGAACGAATGTATTTTTTTCCCACAAAATTTTTGGTCACAAACCAAATCGTTCGTAAACCGCAGCGTTCATGAACTGCAGGTACCACTGTACATACTAAATCATTATGCCCCAATAACCCTCAGATTCTATTATACAATACTTGCATTTATTTGCATAAATGAAGCATTTTTTTCAAAACAACAAATGCGATTTTATAACATTCATTTAATGTGATATTGCAATGAAGTACTTCAGGAACACAATTTAATTTTCCTGTGATATAACAGCGTATAAAGCTATATTTTTAAAGCAGGTTTTCTTTTATACAGACATAATCCCCAGGCTGTTTTTCACAGTCCCGCAGAGGACTTTGGAAAAAGGCTAAACAGATGAATGTAATTTAACAGCCCACCCCTCAAGCGGTTTGTATGTTGATCCATCAGCTTTTTGAGGAGAGGGTGGGGGAAGGCATTTCACACATCACATGCAACAAAGGGGCCACACTGCCGGGTGGGGTGACAGGAACAATCGAAACACAGAGCTCAACTGCAGACCACAGCAGTGACATGAATGTGATCTAGCAGAGGGAAGCTGCAACACACACGCACACACACACACACCTGCACTCATATCTTTGTGGGGACTGTCCATTCAGCTCTACAGGAAAAACCATAATCCCAACAATGACAACCTTAACTTCTACCCAGCCTTACCCTTAACCATAGGTAACAAAACAAGACATGACATTTTAAATTTTTTGATTGCAGATACAGACTTTTATAAATTTTAATTTCCTCGTGTGATGATAGAAAAAAATGGTCCCCACACATGGACAGTGAGTCTATAGCCTTACTGCATGTAAAAAGAAAGGCACCTTTTATAAATTCGCACTGCTCTAAATCAGAACCTAAAAAAAAAACCTTCAGGCACTGCAGGTCAAAAACGAAGGACAAAATCTAAATGCGTAAAATGCAGATAATATTCACTGTGGGGGGGCCCAGCTGCTCACTTGCTTGTGATTCCAGGAGGCGCGGACAGCAAACGCGAAGGCTGGCAGCTGCGGCCGGTCCCCTGCGTTCAGGGACAGAGGGCACTCCCAGGACGCGAGAAGCGGGCCAAACAGTGACGGTGGCAATTAACTAGACGTGCAAACGGGTCTGGCCCGACGGTGGCAGGCCTTTTGTCCAGCGCCTCGGAGTACAGGCACGTGTGTGACACCATGATCACAATAAAGGCAGCGTCGAAGGCAGAGTCGAATGCAGCGAGGCTCACGCCTCTGGCACTGCATGGGAACGCGGGACTGCGATGCTGACACGCTCCGCTTTAACCCGCCGCTTTCACGCACGCCAGGCGGGAAGCAAACGCGATGCATCCCCCCCACATCCCATTGTTCCGGGAAGAAGAAAAGAAAGTAACCAGTAAATCCACTTACAGAAAGTAAGCTAAAAAAATAAAAAGAAAAAGTGCATCAGTGAATGTTTGCCTGTTCTGTCATATCAAATCCAGCTCTGAAAGTCTGAAAGCAGACTTCACTCCTATGAGCATAATAAAATTTCAGTGCTGACCACAGCAAGAAATCGAGGAGAGCAAAAAACTGTTCGCACTTTGCTTGATGTTATTCTAAAATTGGCTTAATATTTTAGTTCTGAACTTTCCAAAAAAAAAAAACAAACAAGAAGGAAAAAGAAGAAAAAAAAGACTAAACGAAATCAAGGCAAACAAAGAAAAGAGGAAGCTCTCCATGTCCATCGCTGTTGCAGCCAAGATCTATGTGGAAAATTTGGGGAACTGAGTACAAAGGAAAGAAGGAAAGGGAGCCAATCCTTCAATAACAGCCCTTTTCAGGCAATTCATTCCTCAACACCAACAGCACAAATCAAATAACAGACATGTCACGTTCGGAAGACATCATGCCGATCGTTCTGGAATCTGATACAAATGTTGCTGGGGGCCACAGTTGGGGTGGGGGGGGGGGGGGTGCATCTTTAAAAAAAAAAAAAAAAAAACATAAAAGAGGAAAGGAAGGATCACAATGGAGAAACACTCACACAAGGGGGCTGAGGGGAGAGCTCAGCTACCTCCCTAACATGTTGATGTTTGGGGACTTACAGAGGCGGAGTATGGGGCATGGGTGTGTGTGTGTGTGTGTGTGGGGGGGGGGGGGTAATCCACCAGCAGGCAGGCTGACATCTTCCTCACCGTTAGCGGAGAGTGGCCAAGCGTGTCCCACAGTCATAACACTCACCGCCCTCAAATCAGGGAATGGAAGCCCCTCAAAAATCGACTGGGTGGCCCTCTTTCCTTGCTGCACAGTTTTTAGAAAATAAATGTCTGTGTACAGAAACCACAGAGGCACGTGGGGTCCTCGTCTAAGAGGAGGCTACGACTACAAAGGCTGAGAGCGGAGCGGCGAACGACGGCAGCCACCTTGCACTCATGGTGTCGGCCGGCCCTTTGTCCCTGGACGCCAACACAAAAGGTGTCGGAGACAATAGCCTCCCTTATACCAACGTGTCCTGTTCCTGCATGCTGCCAAGATCGTTTCATCGTAGCTTAATGGGTTCCTCGCGTCCAGAATACGACTTCCTCCATGTGACTCATTCATTTCAAATGAACAAACGCATATTCACAGAACAAAACAAAACAGATGGAAAAAGTATAATTGGATCCATGCTTGTCAGATACAAGAAGGACAAAAGGAAAGCCTTTGCGAGCACCGAGACCAGAGAAGCTGCGCACCAGGGTATCGTCGGAGGTGCTGGCAAACAAGGTGTCTGGATTGATGAGCACTGATAAGCTCCTCCAGGATTTATGTAGGTTTAAAAGCTAGTGCAGCTCCTGAAATCTGTTACAAATCAAGGCTTCAGTTTTAATGTCAAACAGTAAGTCACCTACATGCACTGTTTCCCACTGAAGATAGAACAAATAAACATCACATAATAAAATACAGCACAACACAAATACTGGTATTTAGTGGAAAAACTTAAGCAAAAGCACAATTATACAGGTCCTACATGTAAAACATTACACCACAAGTTCAACCTAAACTCCAACTTCACTGAGAAAGTTGACTGGCTTTCCTTCCACACCCTTCCACGTTTAATCTGGTACCGACTTCCTGTATAAAACAGCTGTCGCCCTGATAAGAAAGGCTGATCTCATCCAACTTCAGATAGCAGCTGTGACAGACAGGGAACTAAGTCAGGAGGGGGAGAGTCCTGGAGCGCACAAACACCTTGTTACTCCATTACTGCACAACACAAATACACCATGGTAACTCCTAAATGGGGGTGGTGGCTACAGTGACATGAGTAAAACACATGGATCCGTT
>JAODUD010000002.1:7243678-7271678 GCA_026784285.1 Stomatorhinus walkeri | reverse complement strand
TGGGCCATCGGTGGCCTGAGTGACTTGGGCCCTCGGTGGCCTGAGTGACATGGGCCCTCGGTGGCCTTAGTGATATGGGCCCTCGGTGGCCTGAGTGACATGGGCCCTCGGTGGCCTGAGTGACACGGGCTCTCGGTGGCCTGAGTGACTTGGGCCCTAAAAAATTAGTAGGATAATTGGATTGGTCTGGCTGGGGGGCAAAGAGTGAGTGTGAATGTCGTCCCTGTGTTTGCAGCTAAAGTGACGCTGTTTATATTCCCATTTTGTATAATTGTGCATTGCAATTTCATTCATCCATCCATATTGTAACTGGATATCCTGGTTTGTGTTGCAGGACTGGAAGTTCAGTGACTAAAAGAAAAAACAACTGCATTGAAACACTGCCCCCTTTAGTATAAATCAGTGTATTACAACAATGTAAAGATGTACATTTTCCATTTTTGTCTGTTTTCTCTCTTGTTCTGTGTAGGGTTGTAGGGGGGTTCAGAGCCTATCTGAGAAGCAATAGGTACAAGGCAAGGAATCACCCAGGGTGGGGTGCCAACTCATCCCAGGGCACACACACCATTCACACCTATGGGAAATTTGCTAACTCTAATTAACCTCAGCATGTTTTTGGACTGGGGTTGGGGGAAAACTGGAGTAGCCACAGGAAACTCCATGACAACATGGGGAGAACATGCAGACTCCACATGCAGCCATGGGGAACACGTGTCTCAGAGGTGTGGGGCAGCAGTGCTAAGCACTGCACCACTGCACCACCATGCCCCCCCTAAGGGTATCTTTCAATAAGAGTAAAGAATGAAAAATTTATCAGTATATTTCTGAGTTTTAAATGTATTATTAAAGTCTTTTAGTCGTGGGTAATTATTTATATTTTCACTGAATACCATTTTCGAATTCCGAAGGCATAATCTGATCTGTAATGGCTAAAATAATCATTCTATTTTACTTTGAACATTGAATATCGTTTGAATCCTTTGTAGTAATAAATCATCCATATAAAATCTACACTGCAAGTTATGCATTTTGAAAGAGGAGAGAAATTTAGTGGGCACTGTCTCCCATATAAATAATTTTGCTGCATAGTATTGTCCACAATGACATACCATTAGTCATTCCAACTTTTACAAGCCGCCTCTGTGTAGATGATTATATTTCTGTTTTACATTAGAAAGCTTAAGTAACTGGGCACTTGTAGACTGATTCACCGCAAAAGACACCATAAGCACTGCCATAGATATTCATAATACCCAATGTATTTTATTAGCTGGACACTGTATTCATATACGTTAAATATTCTAGCCTAACAAAGACAGTACACAATATATTTGCACTCCATCACTAAATACTCTACGTATATAGTCTTTGCTTTTATTGCATTACTCAGTGAATCCTTTCCAGCACTGTACCCAACAGCTTGAAATCTCAAAAGAATAGTTTCAATGAAGGAATGCAGTGCCCTCTGGCCATATGTCACGTGATCCTTTGCATCTTCAAACTCCAAACCCTTAACAGTTACACATATTTACCTTAAAATCACTGCTGCTGCTTTAACTGTTGCCGTCACCACTAGCGAAACTAAAATAATAACAATGCCCAGTAGATGGCAGTCTATGCACTTGTTTAAGACAAAAGAGTCCCACTCTCACTGCAGAGCCAGTGAAAAGAGCTGATTTAAAGGGAAACTCACTTCACATTAAATGGGCAAAATCGCCATGCAGCTGCCAGTTGAATCCCTACTTGCAGTCTGTTTACATTATTTATAGTAGCGAAAAATATGTGGTTTGTTTCTGGAAACACGCTTCTACTGATTTAGGAAGAGGAGGGAAAAGAAAGAATATCATTTACTGAACAGCACCAGTTGGTAACTGATATATTTTATTTATTTAAACCGCAGAGCATTAGGGATGGGAATGTAATTGTGGTTAAACTTTCAATCACACTGTATCACAAGTAGCTTCTGCAAGACATGAAATATGGTAAATGAACTGCATTTATATAGCGCTTTTTCTACTCCTACAAGTACTCAAAGCACTTTACAATACATGCCTCACATTCACACACCGGTAGCGGAGGCTGCCATACAAGGTGCCAACCTGCACACCGGGAGCAGTTGGGGGTTCAGTGTCTTGCTCAAGGACACTTTGATGGGGTCAGGAGGAACCAGGGCTCGAACCTGCAACCCTACAGTTGCCGAACAATAGTGCTACCTCCTGTGCCACCATCTTCCCCCCTCAATATACCAACCGGGTTCGAGGGCCATGCCAATGCGTGACAATAAGGCATCATTCAACCCATTACTCAGAGTGGGCAGAAACACTCAATAATCCATTGTTTCATGCCTAAGCTCAGCCCTGTTATGATGTGCCAGGTCTAGACTGTCAGAAAAAAGAGTAGAGCCCCAGGTATAGGTTTGTTCCCCAAGGTACAAGCAACATTAATGCACCACCAATGGTACAAAAATGTCAATTTCTGTACCTTGAATTTGACCTGAAGTTACATTAACTGACAGCTGGAGTATAACTGTCAGATACAGAACCCCAGCAACCCTCAAGCTGGTACTTTTTGCTGACAGTGTAACCCTCTGTGTGCTGAGTGGTGAAATGTAATTCGGGCACTGGTGGGCTTGGCTGTAGGCCTGTGGAGCATCTGTTTGTGGTAAAGTGGTTGCATTATACTCATAGTTTACATGATGATGCATATTCACTGTCCAAAACAGGATAAGCCTAGATGTTGTACATTGTCATATAGCATATCTTCAGAATAACACCTGCTTTGGGCAATCAGGCCAAAGACAAGCAAAAATGACCCAAATGCTGTTACCAAAATGAAATGTAATAATTAACAACATATCACTATGTAAAATGTACTTAATGATACTCTTCTATGAAACATGTAATGTCTGAATATTTCCTGGAAACTTCCCTTTGAACCTCCATTATTGATAAGCAGAACCTCCCTTAAGAGTAACTTCCTCACGTCCCACTTCACAAAGACATCCAGTATCTGACCATCATCGACGTACGTAAAACGAATGAAGAAACAAAACCATCATCACAAGCCTAGACTTCCATTAAATTATCTTCTGGAAACCAGGAACGTTTCAATGACACTGGATGTTAATAACACACCATTAACCACTTCTAGAATTCAAATTTTGCTTCTGAAAAACTTCTTTGCTCTAAAATGATGCCGATAAATTACTGCATAAACACTCAATTGTGTGCCTCCATTTTATCTTTATCTCTGACACATTTTGAATGTTGTGTGAGTTCAGTTCACCCTCTTCTGTCTGTACTTTTCAGTGACTTTATATGAGACTTAACATTGTATTAACAACCAAAAAATATTATGTTACAGAGTACATAGAAAAAAAACGTGATACATGGATTATTGCACTGTAGTAGAATTCGTTAAAAGATTACTGCGTAAGAATCTTCCTCTTTGCTCTAAAGTTATAGTTTGGTACAGAAAGCAAATACAATAACAAAGAATGAAAATATTCTTCACGTCATCTTCATCTTCTCCGGCTATTATCAAGAGAGAATGTGGGAAAATTTTGAAGCCCTGTCTTCATCCCAGTTAGCTGTAACTACCACATCGAACTGTCCAAACCTTCTTAGACGTATCCAATAACGTTTCTCTAAATGTCTGTCCTGTCAGTTGTGCCAAAATTACAAATATACCATCTCTCTACATGAAAAACTTCTTCAAATTTGCACGCAAATCTCAAAACTAGTAAAAATGAAAACTCGATAAGAAACATTTTGGTAAGACAAAAGCTGCAATTAAAAGTAAAGAAATTTATCTCAGACTCCTGTTTCCATCTTTCGCACCACAGAGCAATGGATCAGCTTGACCATGAAAGCCGCAGGGCTCGTCAATCTGGCCGTACTCAGACGTGCTTCCTAGAGGTCAGCTGGGAAATTTCCTCTCTTGATCCTCAAACTTCCTCCCCAGCCGCGGGGACACGTGTTATAGCTGCGGGTCCCAGGTGACCTGAAACCCGTATCCTCAGAGTCCACTGAGGCATCCGAGTCAGTGAGAGAGCGCGTGGTATAAAGGCACACGGGCGAGTGCATGGAGCGGGTGGGTGTCGGCGGCGGGCTGATGATGGTGGGTGAGCGGGATTGGAAGGGGCTGAAAGGCCGCTGGCCATGGGGCGGCAGGAGGCCGGGGGACACGGACATCCCCCGACCCCCCAGGGCACCTGGGGATGGGCTGTTCTTACGCTTGGCAGCATTGATTATGTTTTTGGCCAGCAGCCGCCGATTGGCCTTGTCATCCTGTCCGACGCTGGGCGACTGGGATCTTTCATCCCAGGTCGGAGACAGCGGCAAGGGAGCCTGGGCGCCTGAGGCAGGCTGGACCTTCACCCTGCCGGCGGGGCCAACTGGGCTGCTGGACTGCCTGGACCGGAGAGAAGTGTTGCGCACGCTTGGGGTGGACGGGCCCTCAGCTCTGGTCTGCATGGGGAGAAAAGGAGGCTTTACTGCATGCAAGAAGCATCCTGCAAGAACCCGGCCGAGTCTGTCCAAAAGCCGCATTTTGATGAATCATTCATTAACTGATTCCCAGGAAAGAATAAAACGGATGTGAATAATAACACAAAACAATGTGTTTTGAGGTCATTTTAAAAGACTTGTATGAAGAAAAGCAGTTTGCTTCAATATGCTTTTGAAGACTATTTTGGCCTGTCTGCCCATAGGAAGTGGAGAGTGTAATGATTGCATGCAGTCTGCATGCAGGAAGACCGGCACAGTAAAATGAATGGATAACTGCCTTCCCTTTCTGCAGTTTGCCACATCTTTTGCATTGTGAGGTTTCTTTGGTTTCTCTTAAACTGAAGGTCATTGGAGTAACTCTATTCTTCCTTTCTGTGTTTTATATTTATATACTTATATAACGTCTCACACATGTTCTCCTTTGTGACTCTGCCTAAGGCATGGTTCTTATTGATTATGATGACTGTGTCACAGAGGTTAATATACAAGCAGAGAGAACATGCGGAGAGAGAGAGCAGAGCGATGGGATCGGCACGTTGCAGGCCCGAACCATGAAGTCCTTGTTAATAACCCACGACTAGAACATCCTTCCCTCATGCCGTTTGATCTGTGATATGGGCTACTTAATACTCTAATATTTCCTTATTTGCATCCTCTATATGCCAACTTTTGTACTTAAATTACAACCCCACTCTTCATCGAGGCCTTCCGGTCCACCAGAGTAATTCGTATCACGCTAGGCTTTGACAGATGAGATAACTTCGTCCTTTTGTCGTACACTGTACCTAAATAGGCAGGCCTCCGTTGGACACAACCTGACATATTCATTACAGACTGCTAGCTTGGAATGCTTCAAGATCAGTTACTATTCAGTCAATGGGGGATTGACCCGCAGGTCTGGTTTTCCTTAAACATGTTGTTTGTGTTTCCAATGACATTCATCACCCATTTAGTCTACAAAAAAAAGAGTAAACGATGTTTTAAAACTTTCTATATCATACGGATACACTTGTGTCCAGTAACACAGTTGTATGGACAGGTAGGGGTTTGTTCAGTCAGTTTGCTGCTGTCTGCAGTTGCTGAGGTAACCAGAGCCAAAATCCATCCTCTGCATAGAAAAGCTGGAATTTCATGGCTCATCAAAATGTTCCAAAATAAAGACCAGTGCATTCCTGTCCCCAGTCCCTCACCACTATCTGTTCAAGTAGGCTTGGCACATCCAGCACAAATAGTTAAACACACAGTTAAACCCAGCTTCATCCCAGCTTAAATCCAAAACCAAAATAAGAAATAATCTATAAATAAGCAATTATTTTTAGTGTTGATTTTCATTTGTGCCATAGATGCCTTGTATATTCTACTTCTATGTCAATACTGCACAAGTCTCCTTGAAAACTTTTCAGAAATACCTCACAAATACCTATGTAGCACAAAAGATCTAATATATTACTGTGTCTGGAAATTGTGGCAATATATGGAAAATACAAGCCATTGCCCGATGTGAATTTTTACCACCGTGGCAGGACAGAGTCTTTGTAATAAGACAAACTCTAAAAGGAAAAAATGTTAAACCAAACTGTAAAAGTAACCAAAGCATCTGGCTTGAATTACGTCTTAAAGTTATGACATTAAAAAGCCTACACTCCGCAGGTCAATATAAACCACGTCTGTTTTTTAGAAATGCCTCATTCCTTACGCGTTTACTGATAAGATTTTGTTGTCCTGCTCCATAGCATAGATAATGATATGCAGAAGATTGCAGAAAAAAAAATGTATAGAATTACAGAAGCAAGGAGAAAATAGATGTTCAATGTGAAATGTGGCAGCGTGTTAGTTATAAAAAAGACTGGGAGGTCAAAGGGGTTATTAGGACAGAGCTTTAATGAAGGGAAAAGAACAGAGGAGGAAATCATTTTAAAGAATTAAACAATTCAAAAGTGAATAGAAATGTCATAAAAATAAAGACAAGAATTATGCATTAAAAGTAAAATCAAACACGAAAAACACTGCATATATTTTACATATATGAATAAACTGGACTTTTTCAGTTACGTTAAACATGGCTTGTATTTTAATAAATATGTTGTAGGCACTTGAAGCTTTCTATAGAAATACTACTAACGCACCAAAATATTTTCAATAAACAAATACACAACATCTATAGCTGAAAGACGCACACTTTAGCAATTACTAAAGCCAAACCATAGTGCAGCTGCATTTATAGACTTGGGGCGTGTATCTGACTAATCCACTGGAAATAAAACAAAGGCCGTCAAAGGGAATTCCCCAGTTCTGCTCTCCACATTGCCCAAATTCAGCTTTAAATCATGCATCTATAAACCAAAGACGCTGTAAATGCTTTTGACGGCTTACTAGCACAAACAAATTTCAAACAAGTGCCTGGGAAATTCTTTCCTGCAAACTTCTCATGCTAAACCTGGAATTGTTTTTCAGACTGATCAATAATTTCCAGGGTTCTGGTGGGTTCTGCAAGCACTGAAATGGCCGGGAGTCATTTCACAGATTACATTCGGTGGCACGTGTTCTACTGTCTGCCGGATCCTGAGGTTGGTTCTACCTAAAGTGCTGCACGCGGCTCTCATGCTGATTAATCTATCAAACACTCCACTTCAAAGAGAAAAAAGTCACTGTAACCGTTCTCAAATGATGAGGATATCAGCAATATAACATTCCAAATTGTTATCGGAGCAACCTGTTTTCCGTGGAGCTAAAAAATAACCTGCTTTATACCTTCAGGAAAACAGACATTAAATGTTACATTAACAAATCAGCCAAGCAGACTGACTGTTTCATGATACATATTGTAAAATCAGACAAAGTGACAATGCAGTAAGAAGCGACAATCAAGTCTGAGACACATAAGGCAATTTTTGGTGCATGTATCAATTATTCTTCAAGTCTTCGAGTTGAATTAATTAAAAGAAAAATGATGGTTTCCACACCTGAGCTTCAATTCCTGCTTTCCTGGCAGAGAACATAGGTCTTGGTGTCTGGATACCAGGCCGCTGTGATGCCACATGCTGAGGAGATAAAGGAGAGACAGGAGAGGCTCTTTGGTGTCCAACTTCTGGTCTGGGAGAAGCTTCATAATTCGGTCTGGCATCTGCAGATCCCATTCCATTAACGTGGCTTTGGGGACCGTGAGTAGAAGGGTTCTTTGGTGACCTGAAAGGAACTGGAGAACTTAAATGGGGAGAGATGGGAGTGGCATTTGTAGGCAAAGAGGTTTGCCGCATATAGACTTTCTCTGAAACCACGGGTTTGGGGGGTGGTGCTGCTTTTGGCAAAGAGCTCATTGGGTCTTTGGTTGGGTTCAGGATGAACAGAGAAGAGTCCAGCTGATAGGGCTGATGCTTGTATAGTTTCATCTCTGTCTTGGTACATCCATTCTCCAAGACTGGAGACTCCGCCGCTGGTGTTGGTTTTGCAACAACAACAGGTGCAGTTTTGACAGTCTTTGGTGGCTGTATATGGATCTTATTAGAACTAGCCATAGCCTTAACTCGGCCTGGCATGCTGGATGGAAAGGTCCAAGATGGAGGCAAGGACGCAGTGGGGGATGGAGATCTCACACACCCCTGTATCCCTGATGGGGTCCCTACCACATATTTTTCCATTCTGGACTGACGTCTAGCAAAAAGCTGAGCCCCCTTCCCTGATGCATTAGTCAGTCCCTGCTCTGTCTTATGAACAGGCCTGACCCTTGCCTCAGATCTCTTCAAACACGAGGACCACTCAGGTACCTTTGCCTCCTCGATGCAAGACGTGTCTTTGGCAAGAAAATTAGAAGCTTCAGCTCCGAGTTCTAGCAACTCCTCTTCCTGCGTGTGCTCAAATTGAGACTTTATCTTCTTTTTCTCATCAACTCCTTGGACTAGGGACAGGAGCTCAGGGTTTGGATCAAGTTTTGGCTTCTCTTGAAATGTGAACATCGCCTTCCGAGTCGCCCTACGTGCCGTGCCCTCATCCAGAATTCCTGTTCTAATAGGCACCTGCTGCTTTCCTTCACTGACGAGCTGAGGGTTGTAGCGTGGTCTTGGAGTCACCGCTGGTGTGTATTGGGCCAGGCATGGTGGAGGCGAAACGATACGCGACACTGGAGGGGGACTGAAGAATTCAGGTGGGGCGGAGTATGCAGGAGGTGAAACCGGAGACGGTGAAAAGGGAGGGGGCAGAGGGCAGAAGGTTTGTGGAAGAGGCTTGTTAAATGTTGGGATAGTATGTTGGGGGGAGCCCATCACTGGACTCCTGGTTTCTGGGGACCTCAGGACATTGGGTGACCCAAATGGACGTGCTGTCCGATTAGTAATGACTGTAGCTTGCTTCATCAGGGATGGGGAGCCATTTACTGCATTCTGATCACTGCGACGTCCACTTGGTACTTCTCCTGGTAATGTGAAGGAGTCCGTCCCCGGATTGGTGACCCCCACCTCAACCATGCCCTTGCTAGACTGGACAGATCTGTTACTGCAGATACTGTAAGCTAATTCTTCATGGACTTTTTCTGAGATATCACTCAAAAATTCTGCGTCATTCTCTTTCACGGGAAGAAAATGCCTATCTTCCTCAGAATTATCCATTTTTGGAACAGGCTCACCTTGATCCACCATGCTTTTGCTATCCTTCTGGATTAGTTCACTAGAAGATCTGGAGAGTTGGGAATCACTGTTTCTGCTGTTAAATTCTTTCTCCTTTCCTTCAGAGAGTTTGTCTTCCCATGTCAGGGCGTTCTTAGGAGGACAGTTCATGTCATTGTCAGAAGCCTCTTGTCCAAGGCCCTTGCCAAAGCTAACCAGAGTGAAGGCGTTCACACGCGCCCTTCGCTTGTTAAAGAGCTGCACTCCTCGAGAGCCGGCATTTGATGGAATCGTCAGCTGAGCAGCAATGATCTGACTTCTGTCTCGAGCCTCTTTCAGTTCCTTTTCTGATAAGCTGGCACTTCGGCTGAGATCTGCAAATGGCAAAGAGATGAATATGTATAAAGCAGCAGATTCAGCAGGAAATGAGGATCACCACTAGCAGGTGGCAGGTTTTACCAAGTGAGTCACACACCAAAGTTCTTACACACTTACAAATACCATAGCCTACGTGATTCATCATTTCCCTAATGTTTAAGAAATATAAACTTTATGAATTATATTGCTGTTTTTAATAAACACATTTTGTTTTGCTGATTCATTTAAATAATACTGAAATGAAATCCGCTGTAACAGTATCATATCGGTTGCATATCAACGTGCTTGACCTCAGTGAGTTTGGTGTGTGTGTGTGTGTGTGTGTGGTGTCGTATCCAATCCCTGTCAGACATTTCTTTTGATTGTTCTCCTGCGCCACATTTACTGTGCGAAAACATTTTCAGGAATATAACAAACTTCTGTTAGGCTATCCACATCTTGATTTAAAAGCCAGGAGGAAAAAACTATTATCATTATCTCTGGGCCTGAACATGCACTTGCATTTATAGTGATTCAATTACCAGTTTTGCGGTTTCTGTGGAATTCCTTTTTGATGATAACTGCACTTTGCATGTCTATCCACAACTGTTCTTGCTATATTTAAATATGTCATTTTGAAGAAGCAAGTGAAATCCCCTTATATTCCACTAAAGTTGCTTTTAAGTTTCTTTGCGGCAAGGGAATTAGTCATTATTTTTAACTATGCTGAGCATGTATGGACAGGAAATCAAGATGCGGTTATTTAATCTGGGCAAAGTGGGCGAAGCAGCTGGGATCTTCATATAAACAGGGAGGCCGTTCCAGGAATAGAGACGCATTGATGACCACTGTTGTGTAACAAGCCTGCAGCGGTAAACTGACAGCTTGGAAAAGAAGGCCGAGCAGAAAATGTCAAACGGAGTGATCTTTGAAGATTTTAAGAGTGAGCTGTATACTAGACTGACATTAGAATATTCCTATAATTAGATTAGAATTAATACAGACATCATCATAACTGCATCACACACTTGGAGTCAGATCAATAATTTCATTTTCAAAGCGAGATACCAAATTAGAACCAGAAAGTGCATCATACAGCAGCTTATCCTAAAGCTTTAGTGCATCAAAGCGTGACCAATGCATAATAACATTACATACGTGATGCATTTATCATGACAAAAAAGTATTTCACTGGAAAATCATTCTTTTTTCAGATTTTCTGTTGTTCTTGTAAGAACCTGTGAAAATATATTATTTCAAATGTCACAAATTACTCTTCTGTGCTAAAGCCCTTCATTCCTAACAACTAAGCTATTTGCTTTGCCATCTGCAGCGAGCTCTCCCTGAGCATTCCTCAAAGGCCAGGAAAATTCCTTCCTTGAAATTGAAACTTGCCCTCAGAACTTAACTTTTCTCTTAGGCAAACACTACCGCGAATGAAGTGTCTGCTAATTTGAATAAAGGAGAAATTTCCTCTGCATTTCCAATATAAACAATCTATTTGTTTTCCTTAAGGACACATCTCTTCCCATACAGCTCTAGCTGCCTTTACAACCTTGTGCATGGTATTTATACTACTATTCACGGCTGTTCTGAATTTTACAAAAACTAAAGAGAAAACTCAATCAATTATCCTCTTTATTCCACACTTCTCCAAAAAGATTTGCACTATGTACTCTCTGGGCATATCATTTGGTACTCAGGAACACTTAGGAAAAAGTATGTTTGCACAAAGAAAGACAATATATCTCTTGCCAAAAAATAGTTACATGTCACCCAGTTTCCCTGTTGAGGTAATTCTTTGAGAACTTTGTCATGCTTTACAATGGCAGAATACCAACTGAAACATCAACACACTCACATTTCCCAAAACAATAAATATCAGCACACTTAGTCCTGAACTGAAAGAACAGACAGATGCAATGTGAACAAGTTAGCTGCACAATCCCTCAAAATGATGCAAAAATGACTAATAAACTACTTTGATTTATTATGTATAATTTGTTCCTGATTAATACTTCCTAAACCTTTTCTTTCCTACAATGTGACCACTTAAACGAAGTCTCAAACTTGGTGTGAGGGAGTAGGCCAAATTAGTCTTCGACTATCCACATCAACAGCTTTATTAGCATTATTGAACCAGAGCACCTATGAGTGTTAGAATAAACCAGACAAAAACACAGACACATCATACCAGAAAGTGCTAAACGCTAGATATCTCCTGCCTTTCGATCAATGAGGAAGGAAAATGATTTAAATACCTCCTAAATACAAAGAATTTACAGATTACAGATATCTTCTTTTTTGAGGAAATAACATTTCAGACCAAATCAACCCATAACAGGAACAAAATGCTGAGGATAAAAAACAAAGGAGAAGATAAAGACGGATGTTAGACAGTGAAGACATATGGAAATTATTTTATATTAGTGAAGAGAGGCAAATGCTATTTGCCGCGTCTCATTCTCAAATGCAGCTAACTTCACTGCCAGAGGCGAAGGCCGACTTCACTGGCAGAGGCAAAGGTCAACTTCACTGCCAGAGGCGAAGGCCGACTTCACTGCCAGAGGCGAAGGCCGACTTCACTGCCAGAGGCGAAGGCCGACTTCACTGCCCTGCTTCTCTAGGCCTCCTGTTAAGCTCAGTACTTTTCCAGCCCTGTCATTCCTTCAGCACTCTCCTTGTATATGCTTTTTTTGTGTTTGAGAAATGTATTCAATCATACCTGAGATTATTCTTGATTTTTAGTCTATACTGTACATGTACTCATCAATGCTGCAGGAAAACAGTATTTACAATAAATGGGATCTTTCATTACTATAGATGCCAGGTAAGAAGAGAAAACGTGATGTGCAGTTTTAGGATGACACTGGTAAGAATGCAGTGAAAATACATGGGTCTGGCTGTGAGGACAAATAAGTGTGAATAACAGTGATTTTTCACAGATAATCATATACAATGTCAAAGCTTTTCTGTCATGCCAGCCACTTAACTGCACCTTAAATGGCTACAGCACAAGCAAAGCTACCTGAATTCCACTGTAGAGTACATAAACAAATTTTAGGTAGCTACAAAAAATGCCAAATTGCATTTTTTTAAGCACACAGGGAAAGAACCAGGTTGTAAGAACCTTCAACACACCGTCATGTTTCTAAAAATAAAATAGGCCTACAAGTGCCAAAGACCATAATATTAAATAAAGAAATTAACATCCTGTTTTATTAATGTAATTATTACTTGTTTGTTTTACAGCAAGGACTTGGCTTAGTAACTAAATGTTTTACTACTACTGCAGCCTAGTTAACTTAGATACTTTACCTTTTAATCATACAAAGATGGGAAATACATTTCTGTCTCATTCTCCCCAAGAAACACAAGGACAGAACATAACCGCGGCAGCACTGGCTGGTCTATGTATGCTGAGGAATTGTTGTGCGTTCTCACTGTCAGAGTAACCTGTGTTTGTCAGTCAGATTCAGTCTTGATTATGCAGTATGTTTGTTGTCTTTGCAAGACAAAAACCACTAATCTAGTGCATGATACATGATCAGATCGACTTTTGGATCACTAAGAAATAATTTAACTCATCCTAATCTTGAACAATATACGAAGCTGGGTGTAACCACCTACACGGTTTTGAATTTTGAAATCTGCTGTATGAACATGTATGAAAATGATGTGCACTGAGGGTAAATTGCTAAGAAATTGAAGTAGTTTATTGTTCAGTGATGTTTATTAATAAATTTCATACGGCATGCAAAAATCACAGATGCATCCTCTTAATATGACCATAATAAGATGCAATATGCTCTCAAATGAAATGTATTCCAAAAGGGAATTACTCTGGCTCAAAGAAATATGCAAGGAATCCAGAGAAATGCATGAATGATCTCCATCTACACCACAAATAGTGTCTATCTGCTGCTGGATTTCAAGACAATCTGGTTTTAATTTAAATAAACCCTGGGAACAAACTATAAACTCTACAGTCAAGTGTCACGCTTTCAGCATCCTGCTTAGTAATAATGATGTATTTTTATGCATTTTCCTTAATTTTCTTAAAGCATTATTTAGTTCTCTTCATAAATCTCCTAGGATTTTTTTGCCGCCTACTTTGTAAACATGCCTGACAATGTTTATATTGACATAAACTGACAGCTGATCCGACAAACGATAAAACACTAACCATAATTGCTACGGACTGACATTAAATCTTGTTTTCTTTAATTTTATGTTATTCATTTACAGTTAAGTAAATGACACTGCGTAGTCTTCTAAAAGTAACAAGTCTAGCAGACGTCATGACAGATAGAAAGAAAAATACCACGCAATCGGGATAAACACGGAGTTTGCAGACTGTGGATGTCGCAATGCTATATAAAGGTTTCGGTTTAGATACTGAGGACTGCGACCCAGCCAGCGGACTTTCCGCTGTTACGTATCTTACTGCGCAGTCACTGTCTCACCAAGACCACTCTGTCTGTCAGTATGAGCGCTATCAGATATTTCGAGTTTGTGGGGGCTGGTTACGTTTAATGGGAGCAAAATATTCACAACTGAATGTTGTTTCTAACAAAATTACAAAGGCGTAGCAAGTAATATAAAGTATATAACAAAGATATAAAACGCATAGTTAGCTCATTATTTATATAAATTCCATCATCATCGTCATATTTACACCACTCAGAATCCTAAGATTATAACGGACAGCAAAATTTAACAAAATCAACAACCTATCTAATACCTAAATTGCTGTGCTTAATGCCATTTTATTTTATTTTACTTCGGTTTATGTCAATATGTTTGGCACCCTCAGCATTAATATCTCCCTATGCCAGGTCAGTAAATTAGGCTGCCTTATTGCACGCAGTTAATAGTCCACTGTAATCACGAAACTGTCAGCAGCGTCACTACAGTATTAAGACAGCAATCCTCCAAAAAGTAAAACACAGAAACCACAGCGAAGTTAACTGGACGTAAACAGAGGACATGTCGGCTTATAAGATGCTGCCCATTCTACTGCTACACTTCATAACCCGGAGGAGAGATTAATTACGGGGCCACAAAAGAGCTAACCGAGAAAATATGCCCCTGCTTACCTTTTATGAGAACTCCATTCTCCCTCCCTGGATCCCACTTTGCTCCTCCACAAGCTTTTGCAATTTAACTGTAGGGATTTTTTCCACACCCCCTTTTCAGCTAACCGGGATTGTATTTCGTTTACGGACCGAATGGCTCCGTCCATCAAGAAACTTATTCTGACTCCGAGTTTTTCTCCGTCGATGTTATTCTGTGATACACAGTTACTGTAGCTGATCGTAGTTTTATACTGAAACTTCAGCGTTTCAGTGCTGGGCGCTGGGAATGCTTCATGGTCTTAATGCCTGTGTTCATCATGCCACCAAGTCGTACCTTATCCTTATTTAATTACGTAAATGCCCTCTTTATTGAAAGGCTCTGCACCAAAGGAGAACATAAAACATTTTTGTTCGTTTTCATAAACACGCCATACTGTATGTATATGTTTAACCAAAATCAGTATATTAATTATTTTGAGCCTATGCCTTGTATCTGGAGTGAGAAAACATACGTTAAGTGAATCAAGATGTAAGATAAATGGTGATGTCATTCATAGTACGCCCGGCTCTGCAAAAATAATTAAGCTCCAAAGACAAGAATATTTTTCTAGATTCAAAGACAACGGGGTATAAATATATAATCAGAGACACCCATTAAGCGAAAACATCAGATATGGCAGCCGTTAATGAATTTCCAGAAATGAATGTAATGTGCTGCGCTGTGGCGTCTGTTAAAAAGCTTACGCAGAAGTGTAACCTCATTTCAGCAGTTGAGCGGAGGGGAGGTCACCCCGTTTGTGCTTGCGTTGGCAGCGTGTCCTGTTCAGCTCTAGGGAGGGGGCGCAGGGCTGACAGAGGGAAGGGTGTAGTGCCAAAAGAGAGCGGATTACAGGGTGGTCCTCAGACACCTGACCGGCATTGTACCCCCGCCTCAGCAGGACCCTTCTTGCTGACCTGTGCTGAGGGCTGCCCTTTCTGATCCCTGAACACCAACCTTATGGGAGGGGACAGGAATTTCCTTCCTCCCCACTGGGCAGAGATAGAGCCCTACTTGTGACGATGATGCAATGGCAGTACTGACATGGGTATGAGGGAGTGGGGGACCGTTTCAAAGGGATGGGAAAGCGTTCTCAGATGGAGTTCCAAGCTGTCTGTCAAAGTGCAGATTTCCCTTAAGAATATTTCCTTTCACTCGCTGTGGGACAAACTGGAATAACAGCAGTGTTCCAATGGGCCCAGTGGACTGCAGCCGGGACTGAGAGAGATTTGACTTGACTGAGGAGTTCATGTGATCTGGCTGTGATTTGACCTCCTCTTATCTCTCAGTGTGGATCACCATTCATGGTAGCTGTGCTGTTAAACATGCACTTCAAAACTACAGCAGAACCCAGTACAAAGTATTAAATGCTGACAGAAAGTAAGGATTTTACAAGTGGGTTTCACTCTGCATGAGACTTTCTGGATTATGGGAGAAAACACTTAACATCAAAGATTCCAAGAAACTTGATACAAGAGGAAAGAGAGTAAACTTGAACTAGACCTTAAGGTAACAGAACCTTGTTTTAGAAAGTCACAAAGAGCCGTATGTACCAGCAAGTAACAGGTTTTAACAACAACAAAAAAAAAAATCCATCCCAGTATGAAAACATTTTTGTACTCTATCCGCTCCATATTTGGCTTCCTAGATACGGTTGACTGCCTACTCAGAAGTACTGGAAGCTGCTTTAAGGAGTCAAAGATTTCACTGGAGGAAGGTGTATTTCACTGGAGGAAGGTGTATTTCACTGGAGGACGGTGTATTTTCTAATCCCACTGAATCCTGGCTAAATACATTTGACTTGGGGAGGTTTTGCATTTTATTCTAAATTGTGATTTGCTGCAATTCTGGTAGAATAAAGACACACGGTGCATTGCTGTTTAAATTGCTGGTCTATATTTACTTTTGAAATTCAGTTTTGGATATATTATTGAATAGCATGTTTGTAGACAGGTCACTTTTCTTATACTATTATGCATTTCATATGCAAAAATGTTGCGTCTATTTTATTTCCTAGTAGATCAAAACTTTGATGAATTGAATAGATTATTACATTTTTGTTGGATTAATAAAGATTTTGGGAACAAATATATAATCATATCACTTTGACAATGTGTTATTATTTAAAACCCTTTGTTATTATTTTATTTTTAATTCTCCAGTCAGCTATGTCATAGAGCCACTGCAGTAAAGATGTCCATCCATCCATTCATTCATTCATTCATTTTCTATACCTGCTTATCCTACTGGGTCACGGGGGGTCTGGAGCCTACCTGGAAGCAACGGGCACGAGGCAGGGAACAACCCTGGACGGGGGGGCCAGCCCATCACAGGGCACACCCACACACCATTCACATGTACAGGCACACCTAATGGGCAATTTAGTAACTCTAATTAGCCTCAGCATGTCTTTGGACTGTGGGGGGAAACTGGAGTACCTGGAGGAAACCCCATGACGACACAGGGAGAACATGCAAACTCCACACACATGGAACCCAGATGGAAACTCAAACCCAAGTCCCAGAGGTGTGAGGCAACAGTGCTAACCACTGCACCACCATGCAGCCCCTAAAGACGGCTTTGTCCAAAAAAAATAATCTAAAAGAATTATAGCTCTATGTTATACATCTTGACAGATGTGCATTTTTCTGAAGAAAACTAATGAGAAATCTTTCTCTGAAGCTTGCGGCAGCCTCTGTGTTCACCAAGCCTGACTTTTAAAGTCCTGTGGCTTTTCCCATATGCACAAGCCACAGGACAAACAAGCACAAGAGCTGTATAACACGCTGTAATGGCAAACATTGCCTGTCACAGGACAAGCAAACTTTAAGGTTACAAAGAGGGCTTTTTTCAATTCTGACTGGAACTATGATGACTGTTTTTCTTTAAAAATTGTATTTCCTGAATATATACTTTGCCTTATGTAAAACATTTTATACAAATCTGTAGTAAATCGGGGGGGGCATGGTGGTGCAGTGGTTAGCACTGTTGCCTCACACCTCTGGGACTTGGTTCGAGTCACTGTCTGGGTGACATGTGTGTGGAGTTTGCATGTTCTCCCTGTGCCGTCGTGGGGTTTCCTCCATGTACTCTGGTTTCCCCCCACAGTCCAAAGACATGCTGAGGCTGATTGGAGTTGCTAAATTGCCTGTAGGTGTGACTGGTGTGTGGGTGTGCCCAGCAATGGGCTGGCCCCCCATCCAGGAGTGCTCCCTGCCTCATGCCCATTGCTTCAGGGTAGGCTCTGGACCCCCCTGACCCTGCAGAATAAGTGGGTAGAGATAATGGATGGATGGATGTATTAAATTGTCCAGAAATGTATTAATCACAGGTGCCCTGAATGTCTATCTTGAGACTAAATGGCCTGCCTCTCTACTTTTGAAGTGAACAACTTCATAAAATACCTTTCTTCTTTTCTATAATATTGCATGTTACATTTGGCTAAGCAATAGCATAGCTTCAGACTCAGCGATGGAAAAGGACCAGTTTTAAAATTAGCAAATGAAACTAGAAAAATATAATGGACACATGTTTGGTTATTGGACCTGCATCCTGTCCAGGTCTAGGATTCTAACTGCACATATGATCCTGCCCAGATTGAGCAGTTAGATGATGGATGGATGCATTTCAGTCACCACCCACACCAAAAAGTATCAGAACCCTAACTGGTAAGCAGTTTGTGTAAACAAATGGATAGTGAGTGCAATGATCAGAATCCAACTAGCTTTTGACTATCGAGACAGATGTTTTACGGAATCTTTACACTGTTTATCTTTAGGGAGATCTGGAGCAGAGTAAAGATTGGCAGGATCTAAATTCTGCATTCCACTTCAGTTCAGTATGCAAACGTTATTTTTCACAGTGCAGTACAAGTGTGATACTTTCACAAGGAGAAATTTTAATGCGCGTCTTAGATGTCAAACTTGCCAATAGCAGCATTTACTCCCCAGAGTAATTCAGATTTAGTTTTTAACAGTCTCAGACACGTGAGATAAGCTATAAAAACATTCAATTCAAGTTCGATTTTAATAAGGATAAAAATAGGGAATATTTACTTGTTTTCCTGCCTGGAAGATCGGTGTTGGGTCCCAGTGCTGTGTTTCCGTTGGCAACCTTACAGTCACGTCCCTCTTTATCAAGGCTAGCAAAGGAATTTAACCCAGTCCAGGTCACTTGTCGTTTGACTTGTTGATGCATTTTCTCCAGTTCTCCCACCAGATATGGTCTTCTGAAGCTAATTGGAGCTCTAATGAACTGACTTTGTGTCACTTTTGCAATTCTGCTCTGCAGGCGTCAGGGAGGGTCACTGACTGCTGCAAGTGAGGCGCGACCCTTGTGACTCAAAGAGCATCCAGCGCCAGTGTGGCTTCAGACAAAATAACAAGACATCCAGTGGTACAACCACTGCCAGTTAGGAGGAACACAGCACATCTTCCAGCGTGAAGATTTTTCAGCATAAGTGTCTATTATCCACCTCCTCCTTCACAGATAGTTATTCAAGAAATGCCAATAAGAGAACTGAGGCGTAACCACACTTTGTTTTTATGATATTTCTCAAAATTTAAGGGGTATTCCCTCGATGCTTCTTCAGAGTAGGCCCAATGAAAAGATTCCCACAAAAAAATGTCATGGATATTGGGCAATTCGAATGTCCAGTTAGGCTAGAACACCTTGTATATTTGTATATTTATAGTTGTCTCTAGATCATACATCTTCGGAACTAAAGCTCAAAAGCTCTTAGTGGATCTTTACACTGAGAACCTGAAAACATGACAATGTAGCAGTAAAACTGTTTCAGAACTTCCTGTGTTGCCTGAAGTATGCAGTACGGATATTTGGAACAGCAGATTGTTTATTTCCTGGGAACTTGCTGGCAACCAAATGAAGTCTAATGTGCTGATGACTGTATAAAAGTCAAAAAGTCCATGTCAAAATAAGGTCATAATCTTAACAGCATTTGCGTATTTTTTTGGCTTTGGGTGGTTTATTTACATCTCTCATGCATAATACTATCAATAGATCCCAAATCTATTTGGTGCTTGAGAAGTGAAAATGGTTTTCAAAATGGGGGGTGGGTGCTTGGCTCTGCTTATTCCTTTTTCATCAGGGCCAAACTGACAGGTGTATTTAGCTAAGAGTCTTCCAAAAAGCATCAGGTCAAAAAGAGTCAAGCCTGTATGTAAATCCTTGTCCAGTCCGAAGGCATCTTCGTATCTGTGTAACCTCACTGAAACTCAGCTCCTTTGCCACTGGTTTCTATCAGGAAAAGTCACATCTGGAATATTTTAGCTGGCAGGTTGGGCCTTTCCTGTCAGAAACTGATCCGTATTTGACTCTTCCATAACCCATGAGGCGTTGTTTTCAGTCCAGAGCCATCTACCAGAAAAGAAGAAGAATGTTAATTATCAGACTGTCATGTTCTCAAATCCAGTAGGATAATGAATTATGTCTTCTTTTTTTAATTGTTATCCCAGGCTTCTAACATGTATTAATGCGAAATAATTTGAACCATGAGGGTCTACATGATTCATAATGTGGCAGTGAAGTACTGTAATAAAATTAGAGAGAACTAGGAAAAGTATCTTGCATTCAACAAGATTTTATAAGCAATATGTACCACAGGTTTTTTTTTTGTTTGTTTTGTTCAGAAAAAAAGTTATTCTCAAATTGATAAAATATTTAATGAACATGACGTTTTAACAACACGGCTCAGCTCTTTTAAAGCCCATAACATGGTTAATTAAACGTCACATTATGAATGTTGATTTATAATGCTGGAAGGCCGTTTTTCAGCATGTTCTGTCTCTTATTATATCACACGTGCTACGGACATTAAACCGTAATGTAATTCACGGAGGCCTGTGCTTTTCTTGTCGACGGTATCTTCCCCAGAAGCAGTAGAAATAAGGGTGGTAACTACATATTGTTAGTCTAGCAGGGCAGTAAATTATTTAGACAGCTTGGTTTTGCCCCCCCCCAGCAAAGCAACCCAATATCCATGGCTGGGCAGGAACAGGAGGAGCAGAGTAACACGACCTTGGACCATCCAGGTCTCAGCAGCCGTCCATCCATTTCAAATGCAAACGTGCCAGCTGGCACAGCTGCTGTGCTTCACGCCAGACCGTCCGCAACTCTTCCGTAGCTGCCCACAGCCTCGCTGTACGACCAGCTGCAGTTACCATAGATTAGAGGCACGTTTGTACTGGAAGCCGTGCCAAACCCATTTTGCCAGAGGGTTGCATGTTCCAGCACATTCAGCTAAAATTAGTAGGCCTGGGAAATGAATGAATGAATGAATGAATGAATGAATGAAAAAAACACAAACAAATTTGTTTGTTTTCTTGTAAAATATTGTGCTTTTCCATTGCGAAACCTCACCTAAAGTCACCCCATTGTTTCCAGCAACCATCCAGTCTACTCATCTATTTGTTGACATGTCCACTAGCATACTATGCTCAGCCAATGAATTAGTTAAATGATCTGGAGGTGAAATTTAAGGAATGGCTAACATTGTTTTGAGGCTGACTGCCAGGACACTGTTAATTGTTCATAAAAATGTAACATTTATCCTACAAGTGTTACGTCTGTGCAGCATCATCAGTGAAGTTATACCTTATGTTAAAAGTACAACACTTGGCCCTGATTTGGCCCACACCAGTACTCCCACAGTCCTCCCTATGCCACCCACTGTGCCTTTCAGCTCAACCGCTGACACCAAAACTACGTCACTTATGGACTGATGTCACTGCTCTCAGTTCGCTCTGACTGACGAGAAAAACCCAGGAGTAAAGTAAACCAGGAGTAAAATATTGATGATGCACAAAAACCTACACATTTGCATTGTATTTTCTGAGCAGGCGCTGTTATCCAACGTGACATTTGATTATAGTCAGCAGTCCCTGGCACAAATGGCTGCTACGAGACGTGCTCAGGGACACAAGGGTGACATTGCTTTGCCGAAAAACAGATTTGAAGAACAAGCACAGAGTCCGAACCCATCTGACCACACAGCACCCCTGTGCCTTATACACCAGTAAGGCTCTGGCAAATCCACCAGCAGATAGAAATGCACCTCCCCATTCTGACCTAGCTCTTGGCAATGATGTCATGAGAATAATCATAAAAACAGGTCTATCCATTTGCAGGGCGTGTGACAACCAATTCTAACATGTGAAATAAAAAATTACATTTGAAATTGATGCGCAATGACAGTTTTGGAAAGAAGTACCTTAATTTTATCACCCATTTAAAGAGTCTTTGCTCATAAATTATAGGTCAATTTTGTGACCCCCCCACCAAAAAAACACTATCAGCTCAATTATCATCTACACATTCTACACATTTATTCCTTCTGCATTTCCTTTTTCATGTGTCATTTTATGACACTTAAATGTAAAATTCATTATTCTGGGGAAAAAACACATATTTTCAGAGTAAATGAGGCCAGTCACGCAGAGTAAGCTGCCTGTGCTTGCTGAATACCTCCAGATCACAGTCACAGATAGCACAGATAGCCCATCCACCGGGGTCTGTCTGCATTCCCACGTATGTTTCTTCTACAGTTGACTCACGGCACAAACAAGAGGAAGGCTGTCTGCCCAGTCCCTGCCCCTCCCACCAAAAAGCAGGGAGAGATGAAACACACACACACACACACAATGACCGTCACGCAGGTGTGAACGAGGCTTGGCTGGAAAAATAAAAGTCTTGTGCAAGGACATGGAGAGACAAACAGCTGCGTTGTCCGGACATGCTGTCAGGTGAAGAAGCCTTTCATTTCCCTGGACTTCTCACCTAAGTGGCATTTCTCACAGTCCAGCTCATTCCTCTGCAGCTGCCCTGTCAAGAACGACGTGAGCGACACATTTACGACACGATGGTTATTACGCTGTGTTCCGAGCACACCTCTGAAAAACACGGGACATAAAATGCGTGTCAAATAATTGAGTATGCCTTCTCAGAAGGTATGGTTCACAGTGAACATGAATCATTTTTCATATTCATGTTTTGCTTCAGTTTGTGTTTTTACTCTGTAATGGAAGAAGACACTGGATTTTTATGAGCCAATAATCCTGAAATCAGGCATGGTAATAAATAGAAGCAGATAGCCTAGAAATCTTACAGTATAGATAAATACTTAAGTATCGTGTAAATGGTTTTCATTGGATATAAAAATCGACTTGAGTAGAAAAACGTTTTGCGTCCATAACCACTGCATTTTTTAAACTATTATGACTTTCATGACTAACGACGGCAAATACTAGATCATGGCGTGCTATCGTGTTATTCCATGTCCGATATCGCTCCTAATGTCAGCCTCAGACCACACGTGTGCTTCTCACATGACTGGTACAAAGGAACTGATGCAAACCAGTGTTTCCCAATCTGGCAAAAATGTGGACTGTCTGTGGGTCCCCGAGGACCTGACTTGGAAACACTGGTATAAATAAAAAAAAAAAAAAGAAGAAGAAAAGTGTAAAAGTGTTTATCGGTTCCTCGGGGAAATATTCCCATAAAGTCATCTCTATGGGCAATATAATACGCCAAATCCGAAACTGCTTCCTCTGGCTTTTGATTGACATGTTTATATGATGAATGGAATAGCAAGCTTCTTCAGACCTTTGATGCTTATTACCCGTGGTAAGCACTGGCCAATTGGAAAACAATGTCGATAAAAAGAGGACCTGTTCTCATTGAAACAAAGCCTCATTCAAGAGCCGCAAGTACTTTAAAATACAGTCACTTTGGGGTTCCGCTTCAAGCTTTAAGTCTACAAGGGTTAGTTATTTGCAGGTTAGGTTGGCTTTAGCTAACACAAGGTGACGACAGACATCAAAGGCACACGCTGTCAATCACCAGCTTAAGCGAGTCCCATATGAGATGTTTTTTCTTGCTCTCCTCTCTCTGGTAAGAAAAGCACATGGCAGCCCAGGTCAGTTAGCAGAGGAATGCGCCATAAATGGAGAATGACTGTATCCAGGATCAGGCCACATGGAAGCTGCGCAGGTCAGTGGCAAGATCTGATGCAGCTGAGTAGAGGTGGAGGTGAAAACCGCGTGAAATCAGAGGAGAAGCAGGGGCTTCTCTCTGGAGATGGTCAATAGTAAGAATAATCACCATGTAATGCAGGACACTTGTGTTTACAATTTTTTTTGCCTCCTCCTCACGTTTTTTAAGAGACAATCTATGTTCAAACAATAAAAACACAGTCAACTTCACCTCTGGTCTTCTGGAGGACCTCAGAATCATCAAGCAAGCTGAATGTATCCATCTGCTCCTGAGACTGTGGATCAGTGCTGCTCCTTGTAACTGGAGCTGCAAGCAGTACTAGCTGCAGGGTTCTTATTGCTTTTTGTTAATTAAAATGACCATAGACAAAAGAGAGTCAAGGCTATCTGTGTGTTAAAAGGCAAAGAAATGTGTGGTAGCCTAAATGACAGTATCTGATGGACAGAGGTAACGGGTCGCTCCCCTGTGTTCCTGAAAGCAATGGCTAGTTTGGAAGTCGTTCCCGTCAAACGTGCACCTCTGCTGTATGTGCTATCTACAATTACACAGCGGTGTTCAGTTACAGAAGATCGAAGGTGCTGGCAAGTTGGGACGTCAGGGTGGTCCAGGTAAAGTGCTGCTCAAAAGTATGTTTTTGATGTCTTTAAGGTATTAGCATGCTATTGATATTATTAACCCTTCTACACAATTTATATTTTATTTTGCTCTGTCCCTTTCTCCTGAACTGAGGACTTTCCTCCAGGAACTGTTTACATGTTAATATGTCTCAGGGCACATTTTCTGAGCCTGTTTTAAGGTCACCTACCGACTGAGGTCTGGAATTAATTAAGGCAATCACAACGACCGGAGAGCACTGACCTCACTCTGACATTTTGGCACCGTGATCAAATTCTCAGATAATGGCCGCCAAGCTTAACTTTTGTAACCCTGCTAATGTGAAGCATGCCCTGTGTGCAAGAGAAGTAAAAGTGCAACAGCAAAATGCCTGCATCGGTCTCTCATGGAACACACACACACACTCAAAATATTCATTGTTAAATTCCCAAAACAATCACATAACTATACATGCAGTTAATTCCTTCAAGCTGCCTCAGTCCCTGACTACATGCAGTTTCGAAAACTTTTTTTCTTTCATGCACACCCTGGGCTATCCAAGATCTACCCACGCTCAAGCTGCAGCGCGCTGTCAAAGCAGACGTCCTATTGTTCCACGATCCCGACAGCGGCTCTCTGCCAATCTCTCAGCGATGTATCTACAGAAAGGGAGCTCACCTGCACTCCGGTGCCGTGCTGTGGGCAAGCACAAATGTTACAATGCAATGCCCTTTTCATGTGTGTCCCTGCACCTCCTTGCCTCTCTCTCTCTCCCTGCCTCCCTCCCTCCCTCTCTCTCTCTCTCTCTCCTGTAAGGAACACAGTGGGCCTTTTGTCTGCCTCCATATGTTTTGCTTTCAGCACACTGAACACATTATGCCGTTATATATTTTCATATTTAAAGCACGGCAATTTAAGAAATCTGTACCTCTCCTGCCACCAAGACCTCCCTGTTTGCATTAATCTACATAACATGCATTTTTGATGTCAGGAAAAAGAAAAATAAATGAAAAGCAGCAGTTCGTGTTAAAAAAAATGGTATGATTATGAAAATGTACACAAATCGGAGTAGATTGCAACCATTTATTTTTTTGCTTTTCTTGTCTGTCCTTGAAAAAGATCAATGAGACCCAAGAGACAATAACAAGCACGGAGCTGTAAGTGGGAGTGCGATGGTGCACAGGTGGGTCTGCCAGGAACAGCCAAGTGGAGTGGAATCTGATCATCGATTACTCACATGAAATGTCGTAATGTTGCAAGGCTGCTCTTTGGCGCAGGTGTTCGGTCTGCAGGACTTTTCAGAATGATGAGCGATTTTGAGCAAAGTTTGAACAAATTGAGTTGCATGCTCTGCACTATGGATCTGCTCCATATTTTTTTCGGTTTTAGGGGGCTTTTAGAGGTTTTTCATATGCAATATTAGATATGTATTTATTTATCCTTTATTTTCCCAGGAAGTCAAATAAGAGAAATAAGACAAAAGTTTCATATATATATTTATATACATGTGTCTTTCTCACACACATCACGCACATAGAAATGACCGCAGTTCAATGAAATTGAGACTAGTAATTGTGACTTTATAATACTAGGTGTTGTTTGATTTTTTAAGCAGCACTGAGTTTAGTTTTTCAACCAACTTTCACCACGTCAAATAACAGTGCTTTGATGTTTCTATGGCACTGGAGTGATATTTAAATATTTCATTGAAGACACATGGAAAACTAGAAGCTGCCAACCGTATACTCAAGCCTCCAGCTGTGTGTCTGCTTTTGCGTTTGAAATAACACCTAGCAGCTGGTATTTAAGCAAGCTATCACTGCCACCTCGACATATATTTAGATATACAGTTTCACAAAGACACTTGCGGGATCTTTTCAAGAATTTCTGATGTGACGCCGCCTAGGGCACCATTAGGGTCCTTCCCCTCCCACCAGACCAGGCTGGAGTGACTCTCTGTGAAGCAGCTGTGTGTGGGAGAGAGAGCAAGAGGAAATGTTAGCTGACATGCCATCAAAACTGGGCTCCCCTTCTGAGAGCTGGACGGTATTTCCTAGGCATTCTGGTTAACATCCCTTTGCAGGCTACTCTCGATCACTGGGTTCTATAAAGACATTTTTAACAGACTATAGCCATGATTAAACACATGTAGTTCTGGCTTTTTTCGGTCTGAGATCTTCAGTGGGTGACCTGAGCCTGTAGTTTGGGAAGTTTTTGAAGGATGAACATGTAACCTTGATTTTTGCAAAAACACGACCATCAATCGAGGAATAAATTCATAATATATTTATTTTTGTAAATCCCATTTATTGTTTTTCTTTCCAGTGTTTGCAGTGGTGATACAGTCATTATGATCTACCTTGCAGTAGATAGCAGTAGTAATAGTTTACTCAAGTTTTATCATTTTTTGTGGTATATATCAATGTACAAAGTTATTTAATGTATTTCACAGGCCCAGAAAATGTTCAGCTATTTCTATATCCCATGGGCACAAACCCGTCACCTGCAGTATGAGCCACTCAATCTTGTGTTTTGTTTTTCATTTCATCTTTCAGCCTAATTCATTCCCTGTTTGCCCCAGTTCCTAACCCTAATTACATCAAGGCAGATAAACCTCATTCAGATCAGGTCTTATAAATATAACAATGATCTTTTCTGGTATTCTAAGGAGATGCTCTTTTCCTCCATTAATAACAGCAAAATAATAAATACTGCACCAGACATATTAGCATACATCAGGGTTTCCCAACCCAGTCCTCAGGGACTCACATACGGTCCATGTTTTTGTTTCTTCACAGCACACTGCCAAACAGTCCCCAGGAGGGAGCAAAAATGTGGACCGTATGTGAGTCCCTGAGGACCGGGTTGGGAAACCCTGTCTCATACAGCCACCATACAGAGATTCTGCTGCCAACTAGATTTTCTCATAACACCTCAGTCAGAGGCCAATGAGCACTGTAACACATACCACTATTAAGGAATTGGAAAAGCAACGTCTTATTGTGACTAGTGTTTCCATAACGCTGAGTACTTTTCGGGGTTCCTATAGCATGATAGCTGCCTGTCTGCTGTGCAAACTACTCACATATACACAACAGCTGCTTCATAAGTGACTCAACTTATCAAAGCTCTAGCTCATTATTAACCAGGTCCAACTATTGTCTGTGACCGGCTGGCTGTTAATATTTAGATTTTTTTTTTAACAATATGAATATTATTTTGAAATTAATGGAGGTTCATCATGTCATATGAAAGGATCCCAACATTTGCCCAGTAACGACTTATTCGTGTGGCATTCTTACAGCTCTTAGCAAGCAAATGCTCTGAACAGACAAAATTCCACTTAGCAACAGTACAGACATAACAGACAGAACGTCACTTAGCAAGCAAATAGAGTAGGTTTGACCTGTTAACAATTCATCATAGGTCACTGCCATCCACAAGTTAAATGCCATTTCCTTGTTATTTTTTCAAAATTTATTGTTACCTTCTCGCTGGCATTTGTGATAACTTGTGAAAGTATTTTTGTGGAAGTGGCCATTAGAATGAAAGGAAAGGGCTGGGTGCGTTTCCTACTGCCAAAGGCCACCTTAAATACAGACTGTGGACCAGGGCATGCCGGCCCCGTAGATACTGCTGAGCGTCACACCCAAGCACCTCTAAGCTCTGCAATGCCGTCAGCATGGTAAGGGGGGGAAGACGGGGGCAAAATCACCAGGTTCCTTTATTTCACACACACACTCATGTAGGGTAAACATATCCTTATGGGGACCACTCATTCATTTCTATAGGGAAAATGCTAATGCTAACTATGACAAC
>JAODUD010000002.1:7183413-7209686 GCA_026784285.1 Stomatorhinus walkeri | reverse complement strand
TGACAAATATTTGGTAACGTAATTTCATTACCCCCCCCCCCCCCCTCCCTATTTCTGAGCTACACCATAACATTCAAAACACAACATTGCCTCTTCGCTCATGTTAACATGTATGATCTGAAACGTGTCTGTGTCAGATGTCCCACCGCTTCTTTTTTAGGAACAGCAGACTTCTAACATTCTGTGGTTCTCTGAAATTAAGGGTTTGGAATCTACAAGGCAGTCAAACCATGCGATCATTCGAGATTATTTTTACATTGTATAATGATGGCTGCCACAGATCTGTAATTATTTCTTACAACTCAGTGTCAGTGCATGATAAATTGAAAGTATTTTGTATGTTATGGCAGATGACAGGCCTCAGTCATTTTACACTCATTTCTGGCTTAATACAGCTGACCAGTAACATGGTTAAAGATAAATTAGAAAAAATAAGCAAAAACACTAAACCAGGATTGATTTGGTACACTTCAAACTGGCTTTGTTGATATTTTATCAGCACCGGTATATAATTAAATAAAATGAAGTACTACAGTAAAAATGATAATGGAGGCTTTGTTTTTTCATATTAGGAATATTTTCAGACCGTATAATGCGCTTCTCAACAAAAGTATACCGCGCTGTTTTGGTTAAAAGGAGCACGTCTGATTCTACGGCTTACGCATAGATTGCCATGTAACTCAGTATTCACTAGGTAAGGAGCATTCCAATTGGACAGTCACGACTACCTGAGAAGTCCCGCTTTGTGGGAGACCCCCCAGGACTTGCCAAGCTGTTTGTACACAGATGAATGTGTCCGTGACAAGAGAGCGAAAAACACGGTAGGCTACGTTTTATAAACCACGTCTGTGATAAAATTTGCATTCTGATCAAAACATCTGTTTCACTCCATCACGGTGTTGAGCCCTGGAGTAGAGCACAATATCATAAATGCAGTATGAGATACTTGGAACCTATCTGATTACTCAATACTGCTTCAGACATTTCATATATTTATGCATCACCTTGTTTTTAGTTATATTTCTATGCTGATTACTGATGTCTGATATATGAACAAATCAGAAATAATTCAAGTCAGAATACACTTGAGCATAACGACATAACACGTAAAAGCAAAGGATCTACAAAATGCATATTCACCTGTATCTAGAACAGATGCAAAAGTGTTTATATGTGTAGCCATATGACATTTCATCCACTGTATATTCATCCACTGGGAGTATTTTACGCATTTCCTAGAAAACATTAACTGCATGCTGGGATAGAAGAGACGACGAATGTCAAGCATGAAAGCAAAAATATACATAAAAAAAAATATGTACACATTCAAATCTGTAAGTATTCCATCATATTTTTAGAATGGAATACCCATTAAATATCTGCTTATCTCATTACAGGAGCTACACACTTTTTTGGTGTAAGATAAATGTAAAGTTTACTTAAAATGTATCTAACACAGAATTAAGAGTATCCAGGGTCCCTACAATGTCTACGCATCAGCAGGAAAATCTTGCAAATAAATATTAAGATATACTTCACTTGCCATTTGTAAAGGGTACCTGCAAATTTGTTCAAACTCCACATGGCGCAGGGAGAACATGCAAACTCCACATGACGCAGGGAGAACATGCAAACTCCACATGACGCAGGGAGAACATGCAAACTCCACATGGCGCAGGGAGAACATGCAAACTCCACATGACGCAGGGAGAACATGCAAAATCCACATGACGCAGGGACAACATGTAAAGTCCACATGACGGAGGGAGAACATGCAAACTCCACATGACACAGGGAGAACATGCAAAATCCACATGACGCAGGGACAACATGTAAACTCCACATGACGCAGGGACAACATGTAAACTCCACATGACGCAGGGAGAACATGCAAAATCCACATGACGCAGGGACAACATGTAAACTCCACATGACACAGGGAGAACATGCAAACTCCACATGACACAGGGAGAACAAGCAAACTCCACATCCACCGAGTTGGGGAAGGGATTCAAACTCTAGCCCAAGAGATATGAGACTAATGTGCTATTCAATGAAACATCTCATTGCTATAGAGATTACTTTAAATGATCCATTAAAAATGAACAATTTCCCATAGACACGGTGCATGAATGACAAATTCATTTGGGGCAGAGAATGAGAATCACTGAATTCATTTGCATAAGATATATACATTGTGGAAATTGCTGTATTGTTTAATCACCTTAGTGCTCTTTATGATTTAAATGTTTTTATAACCTCAGAGTTCTCTGGTTCTGCATTTCGAGCATAGTGACAGGTAAAGTTGGTCAAACAGAATGATAAACAATGATGCGGCCCAACATAAACACAGTTGCTTTGGTCAAATCATCCTTTTCACCTACCATCCAGTCTTAGCAGAAATGCAGCTCCCTTTTGAGGACTGACATATCGCTCTCAGGGGTAGATTTCAAAGATCACTTCCTTCGAGAGCCAGAGGCCAGGACACATTGATTTGGATTCATGTTATCAGATGCACATAATTAGCTAGATGATGGTCTGGTGAATAGCAACAGGAAACAAAGAATAATCTGTGCTTGTTGTCTCTGTAAGGCTTAAAGACCTGAAAGGAAAATGCATCATAGCTTGCCCCTTTGTCCATGACCTAACAACCGGCAACAGCCGTGTTTTTCTCTAAAAGATTGGCGTTTATTTCTGGAAGACAGTGCCTCAGTACATTCACATTCACATATATCACATTCAAGTGTAACAGAACAAAATATCGCAAATACATGGATTACTCATTTTTAACTGATCTTAAAACTGTTTAAATTAGTTTGAACTTATTTGATATAACTTTCATTGTTATGCATAATCAGTCTAAGAATCCAGATTGATGATGATATATGTTAGAATAAGCATCATAGATTAACTGCCTAGTGCATGAATTATTTTAATATTGCTTTATTAATACTTCACAGATGTCCTATCAAAGGAAAATAATTGAATACAATTGATTTCATATTCACAACTGATCCCTTATGCTGCAAGTTACACAAATATTTCTGTAGCTGTTTCATCTCATTAAAGTGTCATCAGAGTGTAGATGAAGAGTTTGTACTCAAATGTACATTAGACCTAGAACTGTTTTCACAAGCCAGCAAGAAAAACCTGGAGAACCTCAAGCTTGAGCGACTGAGAAAACAAATTTCAGTGCCTTGAGCATTGAGACTTCTCCATCTAAATCGTAAAAGAATGGAATCTTTATTGAGTTTAAAAGGAGAGGCGCAGCCAGGTGGCACGAGCATTTCCGTAATTCATTGGCGTGAGTCACTCAGAGCAGACCAAAGATAGCTGGTACCACAGACACCATTCAGAGCCTTTAATAAAGCATGATTTATTTTGTCTTTTCTCCTTGGAGTTAATTCTTTTTTTTCCTGCGTCACTGTATGCACACATGCAGACAATACATCACATATGGGATCCACAGACACAGGAAAGAAATCAGCAGTGTAGTTGAGCTTGCTTATATTTCACATCACAGGATAGGCTGTAGCACTGCTGTTTATCTGTATAACCATCTTTTAAGAACAAAGTGGATTTCAGTACTCCTATGTAATTACTCTATTTTAAATAAATAAATAAATCAACCTGGCAAATCACTCATCATGTTTGCGCTTTCAGGCAACTATATGGGTCATGATACATTTTATTTTAGATTTATTTTACACTTTTAAATTGAGCCATAATTATTTTTAGTTCATTCTGGAAAAATCATTTTCAGGCATACAACAATGTTACTTTGGCACAGCATCAAAACTTCCTAAGTGTGGGTTACAAAATGTTTGTGTGTTCTATTCCCAATAAAGCCCAAGTCATTAAAGCATGACTTATATCAAAGCATTGAGAGGCCTTTGACATATGAATATGAAATTCACATTAACTCATACATATGATCACTGAAGAGCAGCGCTTTTGAGCGTGAATGAGCTTTTAAGTCATATGGATTAGATCTGAAGAATCGACAGAACTATCACTGCAAAGTGAGTCAGGAGCCATGCTGTGGCTGCTGCTGGACGAGGGCAAGCTACCAATTCCAGGCATCAGCCATTCCAGCTGCACTCATGTTCTCTACATTAACTCTTGGGAATTTAAGTAATCGGACAGCAGATTCAGTTTTTGTGGCTTACATCCATCTTAAGATGATATATTTTAGATATTTCTTGGTAGGTAGAGAAACCCAACCCTCTTCCCACTTTTATCCCAGTTTTATTCTCTCATCGAATGTATTCCTTTATGGAGGATGGAGGTACCATTCAGATTTTTCTCAAAGGGAAGCATTAAATCAGATGGACAGCAGCACATGTGAGGTAGCAGAAAAAAATACTGGCCTTGTTTATGATTTACCACACCCCAAAGCCTCATTTCTTACTTGGAGAAGACATTTCTTCAGTCTCTTTCAATTACATAAATACTATTTAACGATCCACAACACCACAAGAAAACCATATAAAACACAAGTAGTTTCAAAATAAAAGTATTTACTGTTTTGGGACTCATATTTGAGGTGGTGTGACCTGGCTGATAGCTGTATAAAGACAGATACAGCAGGATTTTACCAAGCATGACATACATCATTGAAAGCTCTTAAAATTCAGGCTCCGTCTGACAGAGTCATTCATCACATGTCATGAAAATAATGATTTGAAACTGCAATAGCAGCTTTAAGGGTTTGGCTCCATGCATCCAGAAAAGTCACGAATTGCAGATAATAGCCGTACTGCTTAAAAGATTTTTGTTCCTATTTTGTATGAGATCCCAGTTTAATGTTCCCTAACCCTATCCATGCTAGCCTCCTCAATCAAAGTTCATGTACTATGGACTCCTGGCACAGATGGTTTACCACATGGACGTATTTGCATGACATACACCATACAAGGAATGTTCCATAAAGTACACTATTGCTACTCAGTAGTTATGCAGGGAAACATCTGCCTTCCTGCACCACAAACAGTATACGTTCTGTTCCATTTGTTAGCCACAAATCTTATCTTTAAGAAAAGAGACAGGTTTTGCTCCGATATATTTATTGATATTATGTTCTTAAATTACAATCACTGTAGAACTACAAGAAAGACCTACAAAGACCACTGGCAACTTTAGCACAGAGATTAGTGGATATCATACTGTGAGAGTCCTCTTAATCCAGCAGCAATTACAATAAAATTTGGAAACAAATTAAAGGACCAGAGAGAGGGACTGGAAACTTTTTCCAGATGAATCGGCAAATCAACACGGTCTTCTGATTCCTCAAACAACCTTCAACCTTTATATTTACACGTTATAAGATGCCACGTGGAGCAGCGAAAAGGTGAAACGCTACCTATTCGAAAGCTAGACGGGGTGCCAGGCAGGAACTCCGAAGCATACCATAAACACAGCAAAAGTTGCAGAGCTGACAGAGCGGGGACAGATTTGCGGACATGCAAAGACGTCCCACGATGGGACCTCTCTTGCCACTTTAAGATCTCCATGCACAGACTGAAAGTGTTCTGTGAAGGGGAGGGAAAGCACAGCTGGAAAGAGTATTCAAATATCACACAAGCTTCAAAAGCAGCGCACCATACAAACTCAGATACTTACAGTCAGGTTAATACATTTTTATACTACAATAACTTGTTTGGTCACAATCTTAGCACTGCACATATGCTCTACAGTGAGTATACGCGTGTGCCACTTTAGTCGAGCCAGTGTGCTCAAAACGTTGTGCCAAAGAAGTGATGGAAAACAGCGTGTGCAGGTGACCCTGACCTACACCAGAACGGTCACCTGAGAACACTGTGCAACCCTCACATATACCAAAGAACGGTAGAAATTCAGGTGTATATACACATCTACCAGTATATGCCAGACAAGGCATGACAAGACTGCAAAACTGTTAAAACCACCTATGTCAATAGCTTACATCAGCGAACTTGAAAAATAGGGATTTTTATGTAAACACAGACTACTAACGGGGAGAGGAGAAAAAATATGAGCCAAGTGGAAATTTGTATTTATGGTGCTCCGAAGTGACCCTTTTAAAAAGCATGATCTGGAGACGGGATGGGGACTTAAATCTGAAACTCCATTTTCTGGCTGCAAATGTTCTAAATATACTACCCAGTAATACCACTGTATTGTGTACCACCCACAGTAGATTTTCCCATACTCTTAAAAATAAAAAAAGCCTTACAGTTACAGAAGTCAATTCGTATAATTCTATTGTTCATAATGAGGCTGAAATAAGTATCTGAGCTGTTTATATAATGCTGGGGTTTGTTCCGGCCTAAAGCATCATTCGCGATTTGAGAGCCCACTGCTAACTTAGCTAGTGTGAACTTAAGAATGATGATTCGATATAAACCAGACTCACTTCAACGACTGTGTTAAGTCAATTTCATGCTTTTCTGGAATTCAGTCATTTTATTTTGCAGAAAAGTAAACCTGCAACCTCTCCAAAGATTGCTGCACCAGTGAAAGGCTCACTGCTTACTGTAACACCGCCATCTGCTGTCCAGTAACGGCAGTGCAATTTCTCTTCCACCCCTGACCAGCCTTGAAAATGAGTGTCTGGACTAAATGTTAAGCATTGTTTAAAAATCAAATATTATCAGTAATGCATTCAAAGTTTTACCTTGATGTTTACTTTGTTATATTGGTCTAATAGCCATTTCACAACCAGAATAGTCTTTATATTCCCAATTAACCTCCAGATAAGATGATAAACTTAACCATGTCACAGTACATTAACCTCCAAACCAACAGAGTAAATAATAAAACAGTAAGAGCTTGTTTCTTGTTCCTTCTGCTGACTAAAATTCTGTTTTTGCAAGTTCCAGGCCATGGACACTAATGGATACTTGATGGTATGGCATTCTTACAGTGTGTCATGTGGTGTAACTGTGTGTCATGTGATGTTCCATCACCCAATCATAGCATGATGCAGTGTGCCTGGTCTTGGATAGCCCCTCAGGGAGCTAGAGGTCCCAGACTCAGCTCCACATGGTGGGTCAGCCAGACAGCTTCGCTGGGCGGTTCGCCCTCCTCGCTGGGTCTGATGGGGGCTGACAGGTTGCGGAAATCGTGGCGGACCTTGAAGGACACTGTGACATCGCGGTCATCGCGCTGTGGCGTCACCTTGATGAAGAAGCCGATTTTGTTGGACTTCCTGAAGGCCACGATACTGCAGAGTGGGAAGATGCATCGAAGAACAGTGCTTTATAGCGTGCTGCTAACAACCTACCAAAGTAAACTGAAAAGGCTGCGACATCAGATCTTTAACACTTGCACTGCAGAGTTTTCCTATCACATTTCATTAAATGTAACGACTCCTCAACCCACCACGATACCGTAAAACCTTATACATTCAAGACCCTTATATAAAAGTGCCTTAACTTTGCATATACACCTATTTCCAACCAGTTAAATATTTTAAATAAGGCCTAGGAAACACAATCTAAATTCTATGTTACAATATTACAGTAGCTGTTATAATGTACATTTAGGGAAAAATTATAAATAAAAAATTGCACATACACACTACATTACAGCACTTTTACTACTAACTTCATTAGGATCCATATCTTACACAAAATGGTAAGAAAAACAATTAGCGAAAAGCACAGCGCAGTTAGCGAATGCGAAAAAGCACAGCGCAGTTAGCGAATGCGAAAAAGCACAGCGCAGTTACCACCAACCAGAGCCAGACAACAACAATCTTGGTTAGTTTTAAAGCTTTTCTTTACTTAAGCAATAACATGAGGAGGAGTGCGATTCTACTGAAATATATCATGGCTGTGATTCAATCATAGGCACAATTGTTACGAACTGTAACATTACGGGTGCAGCCTTCAATCTACCACCTTACACAGGCTACCAGCATGGAGAACAGACTTATAGATGGACTTTGACATGGATCAGTTCACTCTCTGCTTTTAGCAAGTAAGCCCACACTTATTTTTTCAATAATGTTAGCATGCCAGAGTGGGGGGTTGGGCAGCCAGTTGACCTTGGATCCCCAGAGGTTTTTTAATTGGGAGTTTTTAGTTCCTCTCCTCTGTTGTTAACTTACTTTCTTTTATCCCCCCTTTTCCCTGTTTCTGTAATTTTCCATCTTAATGAATCAATGTTGTGATGCATCATAACACACCTATGTTAAGTACCTGGGGGCATCTCTGAAGGCATTATATAACAACAGATTGAATTGAAAATAACAGATTTTGACCAAGGGGTACAGTTTGGCCCTGCAGTTTAAGTCAGTACCTCAGGTAAACCCTGTTCAGAAGCACCAAAGAGCGTCACGGCATCAAAACATGACAGTAGCCCCAGAAATAAATCTGATATTATTCCGACAGCACTACTCGTGACAGGCTCCCTCTGACTCAAGCCTCATTTTAAAGGAGGGCTCGACACAGATGAGGGCCCAGGCAGCAGCGGACAGCAGCAACACTCACTCCAGGTCATCCTGGAAGTCCTGCGGCTCAGCCAGCTCGTCGTACTCTGCTGCCGCGTCCTTCCCAGCCAGAACCAGCTCCTTGGATGGAACTACAACCTGCAAGGCAGCCACGTACCAATGAATGAGGAAAACCTGCTGTGTGATCAGCAGAGCCCAACATCGCCTCCCTTCACAGGTCGTGCCTTTGATCACAGCACCACCATGCAGCAGTGCGTGGCTCAATACCTTGGCAGTGCTGTTAATGTCATCAGGGTCCCCATCCTCGCAGTTAAGCAGGGTGACATGAGTAACATTCTCCACCGGGTTGGTCAAAGTGAGCAGTACCTGGCTTTCCTGTCAACACAGAGCGGCGGTGTAAGGGCCAACCCAGCCTCAGCTAATATTACTAATAAGCCAATTATTAATTAACTCTGCCACTTTACCTACATAGATCTGGTATACGCAAATACAAAAAAGGGTTAGACAGACGAAATAGCCAATACTGAAATTGACGCAACGAACATTTTGCCTACCTTCATGCATCTCAGGTTTGGAATAGACATTATTCTGACATCAGGGATGTAGTTACTGTGGTGGGAAGAGATTAAATTGTTACTGAATATTAATTGAATATGTACAGTAATTTGAGCTGAATTAAATGGTTGCAAAAAGTAAAAAAATAGTACTTACACTGCGACCAGCTGGATTTTAAATTTAATCGAGGTTGGATTAAATTCTGGCTTACTCAAATTGTGCTCACATTTCTGTGTTATTTCAAAAAAAGAAAGAAAAAAAGAAAAAAGAGCCAAAGTTATACCTCTTGTGAGCACGACATCCATTTAAAATAATTTCAGCAATCCATAAACAATCAGCGAGATGACTATAGCTAGCTATATAAGCTTATCAGTCCACACGGCAGGAACAAATTGACATATTGTTTATTTTTGTACGTCTTTTACAAACCTCACTGGGGTGAACCACTCCATTCATATCCTGCCTTGTCTTACATTTCATTGGTTCTTCCTGAATGCTGACGTAAAGCAACTGAGAGTAACGCCACGGTCGCACGCAGGCGCCTGCAGCACTGGGCGACCAACAGGCAGCAATACTGACCCGGCAGCGGAGAGAGCGCTTGATCAGAAGGTGCTTGTGTTTGGGATACATCTGCGAGGCTCCGGCTGGCTGGAAGTCAGGCTGCAGCAGCCTCTGCCGCAGGGTGGTCACTGCGTGGCACGCCATAATAAAAATAATTATAATCTTTATTTAAACAGCACTTTTCATAGATTGCGTGCAGCTCAAAATGGGACGGAGAAGCAACTAACATGAAGGTCAAAACATAGAAACAAGGAATAAATCTCAAGAGAAAGAGTGAGAGTAAATAAAAGCAATATAAACAAAAAACTCATAGGTAAATAAAGGAAAGGTGTTTTAGGTGCCTAAAAATACGAGCTGTAAATGGTGGCCCCACCTTCCGGCAGATTGACAGGCCCCGTATAGCAGTCTTCAGGAAGCGGTTCTACCTCATCTAACGCCTGGGCTGGCTCAATCTTAATCTCTTTTTGGTCTTCACCCTCTTTCAGCCTAGTGAGCAGAGCAGAACATTGCTAAGAGGTCTGCAACCTGAAGCTATGTCAATTGTACATTGTGAAATGCAACACTACACTTAAAAGAAAATTAAATTAAATTAAAATCAGTGAGTGCAGCTTCACAATACAGGAGGAGGAAGAGAGGGAGACAGGGAAAGTCAAGACAAGATAACACAAAGCTTTCCTTTCACATCAACAAGGAAAAGCAGGAGGTGCGCTACTCACGAAAGGCCAGCCAAGCTAGTGATGGGTGCTCCAGACCTCTGCCTCTGCAGCCTGGTGCCCAGACCATACTTTTCCTGTGAGAAATTAAACCAAGTACTGAAGGTGTGGGAAGGTTAATAACTGCAACTAGAGACTATGTACATACTCTATTAAAATCCATTCGCCTCAGATACATCCCTTTCCATATGCCAAAATAATGTAATTATAACCAAATAACATATAACCAAAATAAGATGCTCCCATTACAAATCAGTAAAAATAAAAAAATGTCATTTAAAAACACAGTCAAAAATGCAAGCAAGCAGTTGAAATTCCAGTTTACGTAGCCAATGGGACCTCAGATGGTTCCACACTCCATCAGCAGCTCTAGAACCTCCAGTACTAGTGGCAGGAGCAGGATCAACATCAGAACTTCCTTCCAGTAAGGAGTGCATCTCAGAATCTTTTGCATGGGCAACGTTTTTGCAAGGTCTAATGACCGAGAGATTTGATCTTACATCACTACCTGCCATTGTAAGCCGCAATAACTTCTGCGATTCAAATACAAACATATTTAAAGACCCTAGTATGATCACACAAATCAATTCAGTGTTTGTTTGCCATACATCTTATACATGATATAAACCTACTGACAGGTGTCAGCCATCGTTTTAAGATAAGATTTTTAAAAAATTAAAAAGCTAAAACCAGAGGGGAAAAAGAAAAATGAGAATGTAACTGGGAGAAAATGCAAGTGTTTTATCAGCATTAATATGGATGGATGTGGAGAGGCCGCAATCTGAAGCTAATGTAGAAATTCAGAACCAGGTCTGACGTGACAAAAATGTCAAATATATATTTTGCGATATTGTTTTCACATAAAATACCATAATCCGATTTACCCATTACCCTATGTTTTCTGCAAGAATTATGCATCCCTAATTTATCATATAAACACATACAGGAAAATACATATATACCCTATTTCAATAAGTTTGTGTTCCTAGTACGTCTCTCATAATGGAGTGAAAGAAGCTTTTGTGCTGGGTAAGCAACAGGCAGCGAAGGCATTCATGTGATCTGAGGTTCATCAGCTACAGAACTATGTATAGCAAATTGATATTCAATATTCATTCTTATCTGCAATGCACAGTATTAGCCAAGGTTGCATAAAATGGAACTCACCACCACATGAATAGTGTGTTGCTAGGGATTAAACAAATAGCAGCAAACATTATAGAAAAAAAGAGAGAGAAAGAACACAGTGAAAAAATAATTAAGCAAATATTAAGTTATTAAATGCAGCAGCAAAAGAAATGGATTGGTTATAAATGCAGTTAGAGTGCAGTCAGCACACAAGCTGGAATTCATCAATCAGCATTTAACAGAAACCAAACAGTACAGAGACACAGCCTTTCGAAAGAGTAACAGTATGCAGGGTGAGAACAGGCATGCAGATATGCTAGGATTTACCAAGGATGAGCTCCCAAACAGCTGGCCAAAAATGCAATAATTCTTATTATAGTCTGGGGTGGCTGTTATTTCTCTGAACTGGGTGGTGTACCGAAAATGCCAGAGGCATGTAGGGCCGTCGTCTTGCAAACTTCTTCCTATCCCTCTCCAGTTTCTCCCGTTGGGCCAGTTGCTGGTAATATTCAATGAGCTTGAAGATCTATTGGAAAAACGGGCAAGAAACGTCTCTAAGCTTCAGAAGGTACAATATAAATGTTACAACTAAAAAAAAAAAAAAAACTAAGCTTGGAGGAAAGCAAAGTGTTGCACCCACCCGCTGAGCATGAGGATTTTCAGGTTCCTGCCAGCCACCGCTGGCTGCAAGAGAAACAAAGCTGCACATCACTAAACAAACCGAAATGGGCGGCTGCACATCACTAAACGAACAGAAATCGGGCGGCTGCACATCACTAAATGAACAGAAATGGGCAGCTGCACATCACTAAACGAACAGAAATGGGCTGCTGCACATCAATAAACGAACAGAAATGTGCGGCTGCACATCACTAAACAAACGGAAATGTGCGGCTGCACATCACTAAACAAACCGAAATGGGCGGCTGCACATCACTAAAACAGAAATGGGCGGCTGCATATCAATAAACGGACCGAAATGGGCAGCTGCACATCAATAAACGAACATAAATGGGCAGCTGCACATCAATAAACGAACCGAAATGGGCAGCTGCACATCACTAAACGAACCGAAATGGGCAGCTGCACATCACTAAACGAACATAAATGGGCAGCTGCACATCACTAAATGAACAGAAAAGGGCAGTTGCACATCACTAAACGAACAGAGATGGGCAGTTGCACATCACTAAATGAACAGAGATGGGCAGTTGCACATCACTAAACGAACAGAAATGGGCAGCTGCACATCACTAAACAAACAGAAATGGGCAGGGCAAATGCCCCGAGACCACTGGGGATAATAAACTTTAGGAGGATTTTTTTCCCATTCCATTTTACTAGACTGATCTTAGTAGATCCTAATTTACAAAAGCTCCCTTCATTAAGTCTAAAATTGCACAGCTTTTAAAGGTGTACAAGCTGTAATTCAATTTCCATGTGCATTTCTGGGCTCCTGTAATTTTGCAATATTGCACAAATATTGGTATCAGTATTCTTATGTTTTTTTTATTATACAGAAGATTGTCATTTTTTCAGTGTTCAATCTGTCACGCAACACACGCTTTTGACAATATATTTTAAAATGGTTTTAATAAAGAAATCTTGTATCTGAAATATGATACAGTCTTAAAAATGTTTACATAGCATGACAGGTCACAAAGAAAGGAAAGGGGAAAAATAGCACTTTAAAACTATACTGTAATATATGGAAGGAGGAAAATCACTTTCACTTTTTATAGAACCTATTAAGGTTGATTTGATTCAATCCCGTGACGGATAAAAATATCAAGCAACTGAACAGACCCACAGACTTGTCAGCCATGCCAACATCTCGGGAAGTCCAACGGCAGAAGCCACAGGCCAGATAGTACGCCTTTTTCATGGTGGTCTTGGCCGGATCATCCGGCAAAGGGGCTGGGATATTGGTGGCACGCGTGGACAAGGTGTGCATGCAGCAGGGACAGTCAAAGCAATTGGCACACCTGTATTACAGGAGTAAGAATTACAAACTACAATTCATGACAATTCACTATCCTCCATAGGAGAATATGCATGTATAGCAACATTAACTGTTAGATGTATTCAACAACTAGCCTGTACCAGCAACTGGCAGTTAGAATCAAATTAGAAATGTATTCATACCACAATTCCTTACTGACAGCATTAAATGTGAGAATCTGCCTCTTCTCACCTGTTCTTTTTTAGTTTCGCCTCTGCTGAAGGCATATTCTCCAAGCAGCTGGGACAATAGTGAGAGTCCACCTAATGTTAAAATACACATTTATTTAGGAAATCAGCATTTAGCATAGCAGAAATAATAACATACGCTGAAAGATGATTATATACTATGTTGAGGCCTTCTAGGTAATAATTAAAATGCCAATCAATGACAATCGATTTTCGTAATATATCGAAATATATATAAAAAATCTGCTCTTGCTTTCCATGTGCCAAGACTGTTAGCTATACAAATAGATAAAGCAATTTCTGGCCTGACCAGGCCGGGGGGGGGAGACAGAAAAATAATACGATTGCCTTTATTAAGTTTAATTTTTTTTATCTGCACCTCATATAGTACACGACTATATTGTACATCGTTAGCATTAACTAACCATTTATTAAATTACAGTCGACCATTTTGTTAGCTTTCTTCTCATTTAGCCAGCGTCTGCGGCAATGAAAGAGTCTGCAGTTCACCAATCGAATTAAAGGATTAGAGATTGACGTGCCAACCGGCAAATAAGATACAATCTACCCCCGGAACATTGACAAGACCCCGCCCACTGTACCAGACGCCCCGTTAGCAATAGCAAGCTGAAGAAACATAGTAGGATAACTATACTTTGACTTACTTCGTGAGACACGCATTCCAAAGACCGCAATTCACTGCAATAACGACAGAAATATAAACTAGAAAGTGAGGAACGGATCTTTTTTTCGCCTGTGACGAGGTAGTTCACCCGTTCGGGCTGCAGTAAGGACGCCATCGCCGCTCCTCCCGAACACCCGACCAACCACGTGATTCCTGCCCACGTGATCCACTTGGTCACGTGCTCAGAGACGGACCCAGTGGTGACGTTGTTAGTCGTCTCTAAGCCCACGTGATCCACTTGGTCACGTGCTCAGAGACGACCCACGACTAAGCGGTGACGTCGTTAGTTGTCTGTAAAACAATAACAATTCTTGCGTTTGTTGCAAGGTACGAAAATGTTGTCGACAGTTTGCTGTGCAACATAACTCGGAAATCAAAACCGTGTGATTAAATGTATTTGGACTTATTTCCGAAGTAGGCGGAAGCAATTGGTCCCTCAATATAGATGCTGTGGTATCTTAGCGTCCATCTACGCATGTGCAAATTATTCTCAAACTAACCAGTTACGGTGTCTAACATTATTCTGTTTGGGACAGTCAGCAAGGCATCGTATACGAGGGACGCCGACCGTCTGAGACGCAAATGTGAAGTTAATAGGAGTTACCGAAACGCCCGTGGCTGTGACCGTGCCATGCCGTGGATTGGCGCCCCATCCTGGCGGTGGAGGTTCTACACCATTTCAACTGGGATGGAGGCAGTTTTTCTGTTAGGGGGGCAGATGCTTTAACTTTAAATGTATTACAAGTATTACTTACAATAGCCAGCATTAAGAACGAAACACAATTTTGAAAACCGATACGTTATTCATGCATTTCACTCACGTTTTACTGTTTTTACAAATATGTAACTTATTCTGATTTCTTGTTTAGACTGTCCTGCTTCTACTAGCTTGATTATTTTCTTATTTTTCTGCCATTAACTTGCTTTTTACCAGCTGAAACGACTCGACCATTAACAGTTAGTTGAGAAAATGTGCTTACGTTTTTGTGTCGCCTGTTCCCAGCGCACAAAAATTTAATGTAAGTAATAATAATACATCTATTCCAAACCCAAGTAGTATAGGTATTTAGGGGGGACACGGGGGCACCGTTCCCCCTCCCCAGAACCGCCCCTGCACCCCATGTTGTTCCCAGCCTGCGGGCGACCTCCTGCCACCCTGAATAGCATGAGCGGTTACAGAAAATGGATGGATGTTCAGGACGCGAAGTGTTACACCCAGACCGAATGGCTACCGGGACCGGCAGCTCGCCGTGACACTGACGGTTCGCAGGCGGTCGCACGTCGTCCTGCCAGACAGCCAATCACGTCATTCCTCCCGTCACCGTCCAAACCCAGTCAATCCTGCGAGCGAGGCAGTCCTACACGACTGGTGTGCGGTGTGTCTTTGCTCTAAAAGTACTTCTTCGGAAACGTATTGCTTAAATTACTCTCACATTTGAAGATTCAAAGGTGAGTTTTATAACAGTTATGTAGTTTACTTAATTGTAAAGATTTAAAAATATTTTAATAAGCTGTTCTCAGTAGAGGTTCATAGTTTCAGGAAGCTTAGGGCTGGCTTCTAAAATATTACACTTAACTTAACTACACTTAACCTTACTGAAGATAACATTATGGGTGTTATTTTCGTTCTGACATGATACTGTTTAGTCGGTGGGATCTGAAAAAAAAATAATTCGACGTCATTTTACATGCGCGGAGAAAAGATTAACTTTTTTCTGTTATCGTATAATGCCAATTAAAGATTTTTGCTGTTCTGTTTGTATGCATGATACAATTCATGTATTTAAATGGACGAATTTGCTTAATATTTTCGTGATTACTATTAGAAACCATTTCATATTCAAAAAATCGACTGAATACTGGGCGGTTTTACGAAATGTATTTGCACGTTGCTCGCTTTTAAAGCGCTACATCATTAGGCTCCAACACGGCAACAACGTGTTATCGTAACAAAGGGATCTGTCTGAATGTAGACTGACTGTCACGAACCATCTTCTGATCTGTAATATTTGCCCCAACTTGATAAATCATAAAAAGCATTCCATTATCCATAATCTCGCGACGTCTGTATGACGCATTCAACAGATGAGGTCACTGTCAGCCCTTGCGTTTTTGCCTTTGATCATCTGTGTTCGTGGAGAACATGAAGGTTAACTCTACAACGTAAAGAAATCAAATGATGCAGAAATTATTTTATAAAATTTGTGTTGCAAGTCTGATAACCAAATACCGATTTTTAGTATAATTTGTGATTGTCACATTTCCTTTTATACGGCAGATCCATTGTCAGCGCTTGGCATGCTCCCGACACATATCCTTGAGATCTGGGCCATTCTGCTAGTCATCCTAGCCACGATCATCGTGATGAGCTTCCTACTGGCATGCCCAGCAGCTTCCGTCGTTATCTACAGGATTCGGACTAGCCCCAGCAGGCCCGTAAATTCCTGATGCTTAAAACGGAAACAACCGAACGAAGGGTGGTCACGTGCTCCTGCCTGGATAGGATGAGAGCCAAGTGGAAAGAGGTCCCCAGCCGAACAGCGTTGGCCCGTTTCTGAATGACTGCACAAAAAGAAAGTTTACTGTCTTGTGACAATGCATGGTCATATTCTTTTAGAATCTGTATTTAATTATTTTGTTATTACTGTGACCATGAAACCATTTAATGGGACAGAATCTCAGCAAGTGCCAATGTGTGTTTAAACGAGGTAACTTAAAGTGTCTTAATAAGATGACATTTAGGCCTATCACAACTAATTGAAAGACCATAAAGACTGCTAACAGGAAACAGTCTATTCAAACAGGAAAAGCAAAACATAAATAAAAATAGGCTACTGTTTTGTGTAAGTAGTTTGCAGCACTAAAACCGGACTACTTCAAACGTTCAAGCAAGTCTGGCATCCTTATACGATGTTCTAGTTGTCATGAAGTTGTGGCAAGCTTCGCGTTTGGATGTCAGCTAGCTGAGTGGAGGTGGGACAGCTGGCCGTCACCAGTATCTGTCACTAGGCCGTCATCAGTGTTTTCAAAGCTGTTTCAATTTTGAGTGCTCTGATGTGTGAAGTCACATTTAACTCATGTTTTTTTTTCATTTTCAAGTCATTCCACTCATTTTTTCCAGTTAAGTAAACATTAAACAGTTTAATTGCAAACAAAAGTCACATATATGCTTAATTTAATCTCCAAAGTATGTAGTTAAGCAGAAGCTACATGAAACAATGTATGATTGCAATTTGTAGTTCAACTTCTGCAAACTATTTTTTTCTGTACTTTGTGAATATATTGGATTCTGGTTGAAGCAGTTGTATATTTTATACATGATGACAAGTTGACTAAAGTCAAGCATTTTGTTAAACGGAAACACTTCAGTAGTACAAGTGTATAAAATGATGTAAGTGAATGTGTTTATTTAAAAAAATGTTTCTATGTATCTTTTAAGGAGTGTTTCACTGGCTCAGGATGAATCTGATACTTTTAACCAAAAATGCATTCAGGGGCTTACATTTCTTCACCTTCTAATCTCTCTCTTTCATGGCTTTCAAACTGACGTGTCGTATTTCATGGCCGAAAGGCCAAGTGTTTTTCTAAAGACTGGGTTGCATAGAAGACCTTTAATGGCCATTGGGAAATCTCGCTTTTTATCGTTATTAGTTATTTTCCGAGTAACCATGAACATTAACTTTTTGAAAATGATCAATACAAAATTTAGCTGTGCATTTAAAAATGTTCCTACCTTGTGCGTGTGTGTGTTTCTGCTAGTGAAATGAAATGGGCTGACAGTGCCTTGCAAATTGCCCCTTTAAAACACTAAAATTTTCAACAACACTGTGTATTGCGAAAATCGAGGTAAAGTTAAAGGGTAGGGATGCCACAGACGTTCTCTTTAGGCACATTTCTGTTGGCCTGCCAAGTAGTCTGCCCACAAGTCAATGATTCAATGAGTGCACAGGTAACACAATGACTAATAACTTAAGAATAAACAAAGTTTTTTTATTTAATTGTTTGTATTACTTTATTGGGGGTGGAGTTTTGATAAACAGCACAGTCCTGCCCATTTTCTCCAAGGACAATTTGTCCCCTATATCTGAACTTTATGTCACTTCGGATAGAAGCATCTGTTAGACAAATGTAACATCAGTTCTTCAGTGTTTAAAATACTCTTTCAAATACTGTTTACACATTAGGCATAAAGTCAGTCACTACATCACCAATGTTTTAAAAATATAAATCAACTTAAGAAAAACAAATTCAGAAAGAACATAATACCTAGAGTATTAATGCCAAATGGCCAGGGTGAAGCAACAAACTTGCCCAACAGAACATTCTTTTTCTCAGTAAAGGTAAAAATGGCGGACAAGATGCTTTAACTAGACGTGGCACTATGATCCCAGCCTTGAACTTCATTAGCGTTAGGAATGCCCTACATCTCACGTCCCAACGTAACATTCCAAAATCTTCTAGGCAGGATGGATATGTGTCACGCGTTTTGATTGGTTGGAAACTGAGTGGGTATCCTGTCACTGTAGGTGGCACTGGGTCGGCAGTGATAAAGCCCTAGAATAGTGCAAATTCAGAGCGAGGGCTCGACGTGATCCGTGTCGCTCAAAATGACGGCGCTGGGCAGTCACTGGATTTTACCAGTGCTTCTGGCGAATGTACTCCTTCTGGCTCTTGGCAACCCAAATGTCCAGGTAACTCCTTTCCTTTTTTGTATACATTGAGATTGTAACACGTAACAAAACATTTAATTTATTCTGTAACAATAAATACACACTATGGGAAATTATTATGTGTAAGTTGTTACTGTATGCATGCGCATTCATAAATTGTAGTCATAATTAATCCACAGGGAGAATTTTACGGAATTCTGATTACCAAACGTCGGCTGCTCTTTATATTAGATTAACTTAAATTGTTTATTTTTCGATCCGGGAAGAAAAAGACGAAATTTTGCGCTTAAGACTGATCCTTTGAGTTGATATTTGTAGGTTGATGTCCTTTTCTGTGAAGGTAACAGTCAGATTGTTTATTTTCTCAGTGACCACAGTCTGTACAGAAATCAAATATTGACATTATAAGTTGCGTCATTTTGTTTCCCGAAATTCAACAATTTCTTGGCATGGACTGGATATTGCTGGATTTTCCCCATATTAATCAAGAATCCGTGCTTTTACTGTGTTAAAAACAAAAGCGGGTAACTTCTGCCAAACCACATAGGGTTGGATATATTAACCCAGACGAAACCACTATATCTATGTTTATCTGTGGAAACAACACCTTAACCAAACAAAATGACAAACACGTACGGAAGTCTCATTAATGTGCACATTTTCAATATCGTATTTAGAATATATAGTACTGTATGCCTGATTTGCAGCTTTATAATAATCATGAATGGTGAAATACAACGAACGAACGTTTTTATAAAGAAAAAAACGCAAAGCGCGTTTTTAGCCTATATGAGGTATTTATTCATTTAAAGTGCGAGATACCACAATAAAACATATCGTGGGTGACTACAAAGTAAATGTGCATCCAAGTGGAAATTTGATTTAAAATTATATGTAGTACAATCCAGAAATCTGCTTTGAATAACCAAATAAATGATGTCATCCCTAGATCTGTGATCCTAATACCGTAGACACCATTTACAACTATGGTGCAGTAACTCTAAATGGCAGCCGGTATGTCCCCTTCAGTGAGTACATGGGGAAAACTGTGCTCTTCGTCAATGTTGCCACCTACTGAGGACTCACTCTTCAGTACCTTGGTAAGTCACTTGTATTGTCTTTTCAGACGAAATTGCCGTAACACTTTGACGCACAAATATAGTAATGACAAATTTACTACTGAAGTACAAATCATGAACAAATATTGTCGCCCGTTGAGGTGAAAAATGCGTCACGATTCATTAATGTAAAACTTGAGATGATAGAATTTCACTTGTTATTCACTACTTCACACAAGGTTTACAGAATCAACAGACATAGTAACAAATATAGTAACTGTTAAAAAGTCACGATTCATTAATAAAGAATTGACATGAAATATCAGTATTTAACTAAGAGTTTGTGATCGATTCGTACATAAGTAATAGCATAACACTATATCATTTGTCCTCCGTCAAGTGAAGTGGTACCGAAATTGCTGAGTATTGCCGTTTTTTTTTTCTAAAGCATCTTAAGTAAAATGGCAGTTGAATCATCATCTACTGTATTCTTCAGATTTGTATAGGGCGCACCTGATTTCAGCAGCTACAAAAAAAGCTTCGTATTTCCTGAAAAGTGTTATTCTCTGACTCCTGCAGATCTGAATGCACTACATGAAGAGATTAAAGATTACGGCTTCACCGTCCTTGGGTTTCCCTGCAACCAGTTTGGGAAGCAGGAACCTGGAGATAATCATGAAATTCTGTCAGCTTTAAAGTGAGTATACTTACAATGTTCAATCTCGATGTTCAATCAAATAAATATCGTGAAAAATGTGTCATATTTCATATAAAAATGATCTGTTCAGCTTGTTTTATTTGTATTTTATACCGGGAGATCAATAATAGTAATTAATAATAGGATATATCTGTAGCTGAGTTAAGATACGCATGGAAAATGAAATTCCTGGTTTTCAGGCATGTACGGCCAGGGAATGGATTTGTTCCAAATTTCACGATTTTCCAAAAAGCTGATATCAATGGAGATGCCGAGCAAGGAGTCTTCAAATTCCTCAAGGTGAGAAAAACGCCTCTCTGCTGTTATTAAACTTCCATCCCAGTGTTGTGTTGATTTTCGGGAGGCTAAATGCTGCAATCGCAGTTCACTTTACTATCGCTTTCAGCTCCGGTTGGAGATTTTGATGCTGCCATTAATGTAAAAAAAACATTAGACCCTGTCAAAATACACTCTGCAACAGGCCACACATAATTTATATAATTTATTTTTAAAGTGCTTGTGCCTATACAAATAGCCTGAAGTCCTCCCTCATTTGACAGTGGGTCTTATTCTGTTAATTGGGAAAAAATATTGTTTTTCCAGTTGATAGGTGCATTGTTCCTCACTTCACAAATAAAACAGATGTAAAAAGATTCTAAATCTGTATGATAGACTTATTGCTAAATGATTATAGGCTGCATGTTAGGAGTGATTGAATAATTATTATTTTAAACATCCCGCAGAATGCATGCCCCCCTGTTGGGGACAGTTTCGGAAATCCCACCAACAGGTTATTTTGGGAGCCTCTGAAGGTGAGCGACATCAAGTGGAATTTTGAGAAGTTTCTTGTGGGACCGAACGGCAAGCCTGTGATGAGGTGGTTCCCCAGGGTCAATGTCTCCGACGTCAGAGCCGGCATCCTCAGATATTTAAGTTTTTCCCAAACCCAGAGGCGCCTTCCTCTCACCCGCTATTAAACTGTCACCCATTAATTATTAAAGGGGCCATCTTACCCACTTTCATTTTCCAAAAAAGGGCGATTAATATAAAGCAAATGTCTGCATATTCTTTAAAGTTGTACTACTCAAAGCCATCTATGATGCAATCACTCTATTCTGTGATACGGGAGGTGTCAGGTGTAGTGCAGTCATGGAGGATTTTGGCATATCTATGATGGTGAGGCTTGAAAGCAGTGATACTGCAGAGCCTGGCCTGAAATCCTGGGGTTCAGGGCAGCTCTTTTAGTGCATTCAAGCTGTCCTGGAAATCCCTGCAGAATGATGCCACTTAACACCTACTGCCTGGATCTGTCATCCTTCAAAGGTATCACTCTAATAAAGCATATAGTGCAGAGCTGTTTTCGTTTGGTCGAAGTGCCTTATTTGCATCACGAAATCCATGCAATGTAGATGTTATCTTCAACCTCCTTCATGGGAGCACCCTGAAATCTCAGCTAAATCCTGGCCACAGTCCTACACGTTTCAAAATGTCAGGTCCATGGTTAGTCGGAAAACCTTAAGATGAAGTTTTAAAAGAAACAAATAATTAGCAATGCATACGCAAAACCATTAAACAGAATCATAATGTGGGTGAGAATATGTTTATTATATTAAATGAAACACAAAAATGTTCACATTAAATGACCGTTTTCCACTGGGACGCATCAAATGATTTCAAGGTAGCCAGTATTTAATTAACTTACTCACAATGGAGATTGTCCAATAATATATATTATATACTCCCATTCACAATTGGCCCTCCAAAAGGAAAGGTCCAGGCATGAACCAAACCAGGCACGGTTTCGTACAGCTTAATGGATTTCCTAAGGACATTTAAGAATCTAATCGAGCACTTCTTTAATAAATTTATCAATGTAATTCAAGGCATTGAAGGAGACACTGACAAAAAACATATAACGAATAACATGTACAATGTTTAGATACAGGTAATGTAATTATAAAACAAATTTATATATCATGTATTTCTAGCCACATTTTTGGTATATGTAACCATCAAATGGTCCGCTTTAAAAAAAGGTTAATTTCAAAATATTGACTGAACATCTGTAGCTATAAAACTCTGCTTTTTAAATGTTGGAACTGAACTGAATGTAAATCAAGCTACACTGAATCTAACCAAGGATAGGAACCTGTAAATCAAGCTGCGTAGCTGCTGATTGATCCAACTCTCCTCCACACGTTTCTATGAGCATTTTAGTACTTTATATCTGAATATTCCTCCCAGATTATGTGATAAGTTACATATCAACTGCAGTTACACAGTATTCCTTGTGGTACTTTTCATTACACATTTGAAGATATGTTGCCTATTTAATATGTCACTGTTTAATTTGTAATACATAGCAAAGAATAAGTATCACACAATACTAATAATAATAATAATAATAATATTAATAATAATAAAATTAATAAAGAAATGAGAAATCTATATCATACAACAATCTCACAAAGGGGCTTATAAAATGTAGGCATAAACATTACGATACAATATTTATACAGTAGGAAAATTACAGATTAAAATCACACCTTGCCTACTGATTTATGAACCACCCTTTGCTACTAATCAATCACCATTTTGGGGCTGAACAATCTTTTAGTGCTTCCCAGGGTCAATGTTCTGTCGATCCCTTTTTCCAAGCCCAGCTGCTGTCGGATCTGCTGTAAACAGACACTTGTTTTGCCAGCAAACCGATCACGATCCACCAGAACAGTTGCTTCCTATTCCACTAAATGGCTGTCTAGTCATCCTCTGAAAGAGTTGGAAATCTTCTGGTTCTGAGTCCATGTCTTGAAACACAATGCTTACTAATGTTATACCATAAGCATCAGATAGCAGCTACATGGGTCATGTGCAAGCTGAGACTGAACTCAAGAGGGCACCTCAAGTGGAAAGTGGACAACACTAGTGTCGAGTCAGTAAATCGGTACCTCATTTGTCCTCTAGAAAATCACAACATGCATTCTTCCTTCTATTAGCACAGATCAGCCCTTCAATTACTGCTGCTTGGATTCACACGAGCATAACCATCCTATTTCAAACCGCTTACTGGAACGTCAGCAGTAAAACGCTTTCTATCTGGCAACAAAGACCAGCAGCAGCTTACCTGCATTCTCTGGGGGGGGGCGTGCTGCCTCGGCAGGGCCTCTCGTACCGCGCTGCTGTGGACAGGGCGGCTGCCAGGGAAAGCCCTGATTTTGGAAGAAACACGAGCAAAAAATAAATTTTAAAAAGTCAAGGAAAGGCCACGGAGGATGGAGGCGGAGCCTCTCACCGGCTGGAAGGCCTGGAAATCCCGGCCGAGCTGAGTGCTGAGGTTGGGCATCCTGGGCGGAAACTGAACAGGCCAGGCCTCGAACCCTTGGTGACCGGGCTGCACAAATGGGCCGCAGTAGGGGGGGCTCAAAGGGCCGTTTGCGGAATTAGATGTAGGATCAGAGGTGTGTCTGTCATGTTGTCCCTGCACGAAAATAAGAAAAATTACACCAAAATAACGGGGAAGCATTATACCGTACTAACTTACCAGCATGAACAAGCACGCTCAGTATTCTGCTGTGCAAGTGTACAGGGTTCACTTTAGCAGCATTAATATGAATGTTTAAAACGGCACTGTGCCGCCCAGAAACCAACCACAAGGAGGCGCTGAAGGTTAAAGCAGACACTGCAGCACTGCCATCAAACACATGCTGACGGACCGGGCTGGTCATTTACCGCAAAAGGCCATTGTGACAACAAAAGAGCACAGCAGAGTTCTTATAACACTTATAAATCATGTGTGTGGACATGCATACCTGTTTGAGTTGCATATGCAGTCGTTCTAGCTTACATCGCTCTGTGCGTTCCCTTTGACACTCACTCTGAGCTTGGTGCAGCTACACACAGAGGTATACAACAGAAGAAGGACAAAACAGACGTCAAACAGCAGCTGTCACATGGTGCACAGAGGGGAAAATGAATTACAAAATGACTGTGGACAGCATTTCCAGATATATGCGTTTTCAAGAGTATACTACAGGAAAGGTACCGTTTTTCACAGAAAAATTCTCATCACAGCACTGGTGACTAGTGTCAAATATCCAGCACTTAAGGATAAAAATAAAAATCAATGCCTAATATAAGCAAAGAACAGAAAAATGCAACATTGTAAATGTATTACAAAACCGTTTTAAATGAAAAGATTTAAGGATATTCAGACACCTTGAGAAGTGAAATGAAAGCAAGTAAAAATAAAAATTAAGAAATTTCCATTTCTTTTACTTTGAGCATGTAGTGCAACGACAGGAGGGATTTTGGGGCAGGATTTTAACCCCGAGCCTCAATCTGAAAATAGGCACATAGCCAATGGGCATTTCAAGCTATGAGAGTATAAGATATTCTCTCTGGTTCTCAATCTGTACATTTAAATCACAGTTGAAGCCATGTCAACCTTTATAGCTGAAACACAAACCACAAAAAATTACACAGTTGTGGCCAGTGGAAATGCTTAGGGCATCATATTCTATTCCAACATTACTATGTTCTTCTCATTTTGAAAAATCTCAAAGCATATGTCGTCTCTTCCAGTAACTCAATTTAACTGGTGACCAAGGAAGACCTGCAGGAGCAGTACCAACCTGATTGGTTAGATTGGTGATCTGAACCTGAAGCCTGTCCAGCTGTCGTCTCAGGTCCTCCTTCTCCTCATTCATGCGCTCCCTGTCACTGCGCTCCTTCTGGAAGTCCTCCTCAAAGATCTTCACCTGAGGCCCACAAAGAGGAAAAGCTACAGATGCTAAACTCTACAAAGGGCCGTACGAGTTCAACACAGAAAACATTATACTAATTGTGGCTGTGTTACAGCTAATGCGGGGCAGTCAGTCCTACATCGGTGGTTTGGCAACATTTTGATTTCCCAATAAAATTACACCAGCACTGGAGAGAGAGAGGGAGACCAAGACTGTCAGCTATGTTATGTCGAGCTTGGATATGTTGTTGAAAACATCCAATAAGCTATTTGAGATGACAGCAGAGTCCATGTACGACAGGAGCAAAGCCTCCGCGGCCCAGAAGGATAAGCGGTTTGGAAAAGGGATCAATGGATGGATGGATAATAATGGCTATTCATTGCCTTTGGTTTACAATGATTCCTACTCACGTTTGTGGTTGGCATTTTAAGAATAAATTATTATAATAATTTCAAATTGAATTGTTTATCCTGCTCTGCTAAAGTGTAAGTTAACCCAAAGCAGAACCGTGAATGTTGTGTACCATTAAACCTCTAGTGTTAATATAAAATGACTGATGGATGGAAAATTCAGAGTTGGGGTATATACATGATAATATTGCAAATTTTCTGCAGTAATTTTCATGCTTAAGTGTTGTTTCTCCCCCCAAGCTGTCGATCAGCTCCATAACAAGACGCTTTCACACCGAAGTTCCTGAACCTGTTCCAGGGCTGTCTTGACCACGAACTTTTGTAGATCCTGGCCACTTTTGTGAGTCGCACCTGGAGTCGAATCTGTTTAGCCTCGAGCAAAGGAGACTAAGGGGGGACATGATCCAGGTTTACAAGATTCTAACAGGTC
>JAODUD010000002.1:7166092-7176293 GCA_026784285.1 Stomatorhinus walkeri | reverse complement strand
TATTGTGAAATCACAGTCACACACAAATTATATATATATATATATATATATATATATATATATATATATATATAACAGAGAGACAGATAGATAGATAGATAAACACACACACACACACACACACACACACACAATATGGCCAGAAGTATGCAGAAACCAGCTTATCCAATTCCTCATGCCGAAATCAAAGGTATTAATGTGAATTTGGCCGTTTCCTGATTGAACGCCCTCTATTGGATAGGCTTTCTATTAGATATTGGATCATTGCTGGTAGGATGTGCTGCCAATTAGGTTGTGAATTGAAGCTCTGTGAGCCTGTGGCTGCCCGCTTCACAGCTTAACTCACTACCAGCTGCTTCTACTTCCTGATCATCTCGCGTGTGGCTGACCTGGGTGGAATCAGGACAGAAATTTGGCAAACTTGCTGGAAAGCTGGTATCCTATAATAAGTGTACAACCTCCATTTTGGCTGCCAGTGTTTATTTCTGATGCATGGCTTAATTATATACCCGTGTTGACAGTCAGAGTCACAAACCATCCAGCTTACCTGCTGAGCAATGGTTATCTCCATCTTGGTTCCAGCTGGTTCCGGTTTAAGCACCCCCTGTTTCCCTCCTTGTTGCTGATTCGCCAGCGGTTCACTAGTGACCGTTCCAGTGACCAGCTTCTTCAGCTTCTGGTTTTCCTGCCTACAATAAAAAACCAGTGAAATCAAACGTAAAAACTATGTCAATGTTTATATTGCAAAAATACCCTGAACATCACAGTCTGACTGCAATTATGCAAGTGAAACGCTGCAGACTTTCCAGAGGAGAGGGAAGAATCACCCCACAAAAAGACCCTGTGTGACCCACGTAGGAACCATAAAGGAGGGGGGAAACTTCAAGACATGCAGGACAAGAAACAGCAAAGTTAGACTGAATTCTCTTTCGGACACGCAAAAAGAAAAAAAGTATAAACTGGCATTTACCTGAGCTGTTCCAAGTCCTGATTTCTATACTGCAGGTCATCTTCCATTTTCTTCCGAAGTTCATTGTTTTCATGTCTCAGCTGTTCACACAGAGTCTGCAAAATACCAAATATTAGACAGCCCCAATAAAACCAGCCCCCCCCCCCCAATATGCACAAGATTTTGTTTAAAAAATATTAATGTAATTTCTGGAATATGAAATTTTAACGTCATAAAGAATTTTTTTTTGGACAAGAGCATATATGAGAAATTAACCATGTCACCATTAAAGAGCAACATCCGGCAATCACATTTAAAAAGGCGTAGTAAACATTCCAATAAACAAACATATTAGGGGGCGGGGGGGGGGATCAGAATGTTTTGATGCAGCAGACCCACATAAAGAGCAAAAATAAACACTATGATAAGATAAACAGCCAGTGCTGGTTTAAAACTAGCAGTAGCACAGACAGAGAAGCCAGCAATTTGCAGGACACAGTTACCGACCTACGAAACACACACATTCCACGGCAAATGATATGCAGCAGAGACGTTTAGCATCAAAATACAAAAATACACATTAAATGTATGGTATTTAAATCATGCTGGTGACTGCATAGTTAATCTTGTTGACCAACTCTGCAGCATCAAATTATGTCAGCTAATCGTGGACAGTGGATGGGACGACCCGCTTGCCTCTGAGACCCTGCACATCCCATGTGTTGAAATGATGATCGTTGCTCATACAGCATCGTATTGGTAAAACGACAGATACTGTCGACTATGTGTACGGTCAGCAGGCAGATAATTTACTCCACCTATTGTAGAATGTGCATAATGCCATTCAAATTTTAGTCCTAGAAAACAACCTCAGCACAACTTCAGGTTTTTGATGCAACTTAAGAAAATGTCTAATATTCAGCCAAATAAGTATTTTATGGCACAATTACTGAAGGAAAAAAAGAAATCCACCAGTTCCAGCAAAATACGATTCACCCAAAATAAACATCCTTCAACACTGACAAATGACTACTTTTAAACTAAACCTTACGCCTATTGCATCCACCACACAGAATTATTTCAGGATCCAACTCCAGGTGTCATGCAGCAGCAGGGACCCGTCTCTCACCTGCAGGAGGGAGGTCCTCTGCTCGTTCTTCTGCACTTTGGACGAGAGCCGATTGAACTCCAGCGCCATGCGGCCGAGGTGGGCCAGCAGTTGGTTGGGGTTGGACTCTTGGGTAAAGACACTGAAGGAACTCTCCAGCTTCTGCAGCTGGCTGGCGAGCTCCAGAGCGTCTTGTGGCGACTGCATCATGGCCTGTACAAACAGGGTTAACAGCATATCCCTATTGCAGAAGGTTGCACATGTACCTCTTCTTTACAACAAGGCCTAATCACTAAAACTTGATACGAATTCCATTATTTAATCCCAATAATTGCTTGGTGCCATTTTACATGACACTCTCTAATACAAACTTGACTTTGTGTGAAATGTGCCTACAGGGTAATAAATTATTCACAAGTTGCATGATTTTGCAGCAGCTGATAGAGTAGTCGTGATAAGCATGCACAGTAGGGCTACTTGATCTATTGACAGATCTCATCCAGAGTTACAGATAGCCTTACTCAGGGAGGTATAAGCGACGAGGCATGAGTACACCCTGCACAAGATTCCAGTTTGACACACAAATGCGCAGAATCATGCACGACCGACAACTTAGAGAGGTCAATTAACCTAACTGGCTTAGGCTACGCAAGAAAACGTGAAGAACACGCAAACTACACGGACACAGCAGAAGTGGGATCTCAGCCCTGAAGGTATGAGGTAACACTGTTAGCCTGTGGTATACTGGGCCTTTTTTTAATAAATAATTTCCTCCGTTTTACATTGGGTTTCATACGGCTCAGTTGGCACTTCTGTCCTATGTACTGGTGGTCCATGCTGTCCAGTTTTGGTACATTAGTAGTCTACTAAATCCAACATGGTTTGATCTTGCAATAATGCCTCAAAAAAAAATTCACAGCAGGGACAGAAATTCTACCTCCCACCAGGCAACTAACGCTATTCAGTCTGCAGAGTAACATACTGGCAAAAATGTTTTAATCAACAGCTGACGAGAAGCATCTTGACAGAAATCGAAACCCATACGCTGAAAGATTCACACGATCATCTCAATACCTTCCATTATGAGAGGGGAAAAAAATCTAAGTCTTTAGACTTTAATGTGCAGCGTTGGCTCTGTTCAAAATGACGAACAGGGGACCTCCCTGGTGCCCCATCAGTCAAGGTAAGGTGCGTACTATTGGGGATACAGGTTAGAAAATGTAAAAATTTGCCCAAGTTCAATAGACTGGGTTAGACCATTGGGCGACTCTCCTTCACTGTTACACACCGACGGCTGGTATCTGTGTGCCATTACGATGTCGCCGGATTTGTGGCCAGAAAAACAAAAAGAAAAGAAAAAAGACAGCACTCTCCACCACGCCGGTCACCTTTCTCCTTGCAGTGTGTATAGTAAACACAGCAAAGTAGGCACACGTGTCTATAAAGGTGCATGCTAATGTTCAATCCATACAGAGCATTGACTGAGGGGTGAAGCACTGGAGAGATAGGGTGAAACAGCTATTCCAGAAAGAAAGGATAGAATTTAGGGTGAACATTTAGGATAAGTAATTCGTGCTTGCTCAACTTGTTTCACCTTAGTGCATACAGTTAAGTTTAAGACGTTGCCATCAAAGCGATACCAATATAGAGCACAAGTGTAACCATAAGTTAGCAGCTATCACATTGGCTAAAAACATGAATCCACACAATGATATTATTGCCTCAAATCACAAGAGGACCTGATGTTTCATGCAAGTGTCTTTCAACTCAAAGACTAAATGAAATACGATAGAAATTGTAACTGATGACTCACAGATTTGTCCCCGGCAACACAATGCTTTTCTTCCAGATTTACAACTTCAAACTCAGATGAGCCTTCCTGCAAATAAAACTCTAGTTAAAAGCGTCATGCCTGCAGTTTTAAGCATTTCCAAAGTTAATTTCAAAATGTATACGTACATATAAAGATATTTATGTTTTGTTTTCATTGATGTTTCATTCACACTCACAGAAGACCAACATCAGTTCTGTGTAACCTATTACAATGCACAACAAACACTTACATTGGAATCAGGGCGCGAGATCCTCTCTGTCGGCGATTTTTGACTTTCTATCAGCGAAATATTTGACGGCCCATGATTACTATGAGCTGAAGCGATAAAAAGTTAAGCAACCGTTACCCCTTCATTAAATTTAATTTAACCAAACAAATGCAGTACAAGGGCTTATTAAGCAATCAAAATGTACTTGGGGGAAAAAAAAACACAAACTAAAAGGGGTAAAATTTAAATTTTGAAGGATGTATAGAATTTTAACCACATATATACCTTGTTACATGGACAAAGCTCTCTTTTTAAATACAAAACTCAAAGATTATCAGCACAGAATAGCTCCTTGATAGTAAGATCACATACCCTGGGCTTCTGCTTGAGCTGGGAGCACCATCCCTGAAGAAAAGCTCGATGTGGAAGATCTCAGGGCTTCATTGTCCCTCACCAGCTCCTCCACTCTTTGGCGGAGTTTTGACGCCTCTGTCTGAGATTCTTCCAGAAGGTCCCCTGGAATTAATAAGGAAGTAAAAAGACACCTGTATTACGGAGTGGAATATTGACATTCTAATGAGGAAAATATCTTTTCTGAATTTTAAAAGTTACTCCAGTTCATTTTAAATAGACTGTTTAAAGAATTATAAAATGAAATCAGAATTCAATTTTGCATGCGAAACACTGCCAAACATGCAAGCAGAATTCTACAATCAAGACAAAATGAGTGTGAGTATCAACATTCTTATTTGTAAGCAAGTAGTCTATAAGCTACCTCTCTCAGTCCTGCCATCTGAAGCATTCAAATCAATAAACAAATGACCCTCGGCCAATCGGAATCATTGCTTATAACTGTGCTGAGCACAAAACCATTTCAGGGGCACAATTCCTTGTTAAAGTTTCATGATCACCCCATGCCACTCATCTGCAATACAGATTTAATTTTTCAATACTTCCCATCTCCAAAAGACAGACAGATAACGGATAGCTAGCTTAAGCTTTCAGCTTCAGTCATACCTTCGGCTCTCTAAATGTTCAAGGCACATGGGTGATTCTATGTTGAACATACCACACACACACACACACACACACACACACATTAATACCACAGACTGGTGAAAATTCAAATTACAAGCAAGCGACATGCAGCAGATAAGACAGGGTTCATGGTACATGATTCAGCATTAGGTACAACTACAGACTTGTATGCATAGAGCTGTAAAAGCTGGTTTTCTGACTACATACATCATCTATTTTAAAAGCCCTTAACCTTTTCAACTTGTGGCAAAGGCAGCCATAATATGCATGAATATCACTGCTCCTATCTGAGGAGCCAGCTTAGGAAATGAGCAGGACTGCGGTACCTAGACTTTTCAGGCCCTTCATCCTCTCCCTCAGCACACTGTTCTCTTCCAGTAGCTGCTGGTAGCTAATACTGCTGCCCTCGTCCTTGGCCTCATTCCCACCTGGGTCGTAGATCCGATAGGGGCCCTTTCCTTCCATCCAGACAGCTTCACTTACCAAGCACTGCACGTTGCGACCAAGAAAGAGACAAGGAAGAAATGTAAGGCAGGTAACTCGATTCAGAGGCATTGCTCCATCAACCTGAAAGTGAAAGCTCTGCTCTATTGTGCATTACTGTTCAAAACGGGAAAACACAATACTACATTACGGTGGTGCAGAGATTGCAAGACGTTAAACTATTTCAAGGAAAATCCAATTCCAAATGTTAGGTTAGGAACTCCTTTTAGTAAAAATCCATCTAAATATAAACCCAAGTCTCCCTTTTTTGTTGTGGATATAAACATACACTTTGGATTATATGATTCATGAGATACTATTAGTCATGTTAAAGGTGTTTAAAATTGATCAACTATGGCAAAGACGCCTAACCCTAATACTGAAAGAATAGGTATTATGCAACTTCATAGCCGTAGGCAAAGCTGTTACCACATTCTAGATTTTCCCGACATGGACTGCACAAAAACGAAATATCCAAAATATGCCGGGTGGTATGTGGTTGGTCAGGACTCTGCGCCCATGATCAGAATATCGTCAGTTCAAATCTCAGATCCCAGGACTTGCAGAGTGATTTCACTGCTGCGCCCTTCAAGAAGACCCTAACCCTAATTACTCCAGAGAGCAGTTAACCCCGATTTTAAAAATCAAAGTTTTTTAATATTTATTTATTTATTTATTTAATTTTTTTAAAAAGCTTGGAAGTGCCAAAGCAGTTCATTCATACTCAGTCTATATCAAGCTGCAGCTCCGCGTGACACATCAACACTCAGGTTTAAATTAACCACACCCCACAGAACAATGCTGGTACAACAATAACAGACTCCATGACAGGCCAAAGGGCTTCTCACATAAGTAATAAAGACCTCCCTTCCAGAAAAAAAAGTAACAGAACCAAACCTGGAAAACCATTCCTTCCATAATTATACACGGCTACAAACATACAAACGTAATGATGGGAGTTTGAATTACGTAGCAGCTAGCAGGAACAAAAAAAAAAAAAGAAAGCTGCCAGAAGTGAAATCAAATCCAGAAAGCTGCCAGTGTCTCCAGCCTATAAAGAACAATCCGATTTATATAACTAAAACTAGCCCATTTACACTGGTGTGCCATGACTCAGCAACATTGACCAACACCTTCAGTCAAGGTTAAATTAAAAGGAAAGCTAACACACACACACACACACACATCTATGGTTTCTGTTTCACTCGCCACCCAGTGACATAACCTTTTTTAATTCCCTCCGTGAAGAACATGTGTTGGGGAATTTTCTTGCTTACACATGTTCCTATTTTGATCCGATTCTTTTCGGGAACAAAGGTGGAGCACAGGACAACTTCCCCTAATGGATAGCAGGGTTAATAGTAGAATTAATTTTAAAATAACAGGCATGATACACAAATTATGACATTGTATACATAAATGAAATACTCAAAAATGTATTCTTTAACAGCATTATTCTATTTATACCATGATAATTTTTCTGCCATGAAGATGAGTAAAATACCTAATTTTAACTACTTTTGTACTGTGAGACTGGAAATAAGTGTATATGCTTCAAATGATAGTAAAGTAAATACAAATGGATAATTAGATGCCAGAAAGACAAAATGCAGACAATCAGGTTGTGCTGAATTATATTTGGAATTAAAAATGCGATTACACAGCTGCAGTCGTACCCAGCAAATCCATAAAGTCACTTAAGCTGCAAATGTTCTAATATTCCACTGCCACATGAAGCCATGTTACAAAAACACATTCAGGTGTTAGAAATTCTCCTTAAAGGCTAGATGCGAACTATAAAAAGTATTGTTATTTGTATCATAAAGCAATTCTCATGTCCTAGAGTTTACCAAAACAAAAAATGTGTGACACTTTACACCAACAAAGTTGTGAGCGAGGGAGAACTGTCTTCACCTTACAAAACAGATATTAGCAGACTGAATTCCTGAAAACTAATCTACTAAAATTACAACTGAAAGTAATTTAAACGTTTGAAAAAAAATGCAGTGTGTACTTGTTTCATTACTACATTTGACATTTGGAATTACCCTGTGTTACTGGTGGAGGCCATGGCTATTACATTGAACTTTTTACGCAATGGACCCCAATGACACATATAAGTCTCAAATTAATCAGGTTAATATTCAGTCCCTGGGACAATTTAACTGGCTGCCAAGAGAATATGTATTAAAATTCTAACCCTTCGATCAACCCATTTTAACAAACAGCTTACGCAACAGGGATGGTGGGAATCTAAAGTCTTTTGTGAAAAGCAGGAGTAGTAAGTTCATGAAAAATCACACAGACACAGACAGACAGCTTATGATGCTGGCAGCATGATGACTGAGTGGTTAGCTCTGGTACCTCACACCCCCAAACTCAGGGGTTTAAATCCCCCCATGAAACCGTTAGTACAGAGTTTGCACTTTTTCCCCAACCCAAAGCCATGCAGTTAGGCTAAAGGGTGCCATTCAATTGTCCTGTGACAGATCTGCATCCTGTGCCCAGCCTTACAACCTCTACTCCCTGACAAATGCCCCAAGTTCCCCATTGACTGACTAGCATAAGTGGGTAGAAGGTGGATGGATAAACCTATATGTATAGTTTACTCTTTTGTCCTTGATTTTTTTGCACCAAGAGTATCTAGGGCATTCACTTGAACAGTCCATGTTAATGCAAAAAAAAAAAAAAAACCTAAGTAATTGGGACACAGAGTGAGAATTACACTTCTGTCCCATAGATACATAGGCACTACCAGATATCCTAAAAATAAACTGCACATTTAGCCTCATCTATACTGATAATACTGCCTTACATTAAGTTGTGGCTTTAATCTGAGGCCAGTAGTCTGGACAATACAATATGATAAATTTTCCTCTGACCAATTAGCAAACTCTTTATACATACAGACGCACACACCACTCACAAACGTATGGAAAAAAAAAACATTAAGTAGAAAATAATCATTATGTTTATGCTTTAACTTTCTCCAAAACAATACAGTTCTGACAATATTAGTTTACAATTTGAAAGACTTTGAGGGGGGGGGGGGTAGAGAAAAAAAAAGTTAATCATGATGGGAAATGATTAATGCGTGTACAGTGGTGAAGCTGTGACTGTGTTGGTTCGTACCACATCCCCATCAACTTCTCTGAATTTCCATTCATAGGAATTTACAATCCTGATGATCCAGAACTGAATAAGCGCTTGGAAGATAGATGGACGGTAATTTACAATTCAAAGAACACTATTTGAATGACGATATTTATGGGGGTTTCAGCAAAGTTATTTTTGGCCTTATTTGACTATGGATACTTGACACACTAATATCACTAACTGTTAAGACCTTTGTCATTGCTGCAAAATATGAAATCATACTCCCCGTTATGGAATACCTACTAATCATCAAATTTCAGTTTCCAGTCTATCGACAGCATTGTTTAGAGCATTTAGACAAATGCTACCACTACATCAATGCTATTAAAGCAAGTAGGGGGCAGCTGTGAACTTTAAATATTATTACAAAATGACCCTGTAAATCTTAATTAGACAAAGTCAGTTAAAATCCATTTTAGCTTAGCTACATACCAGCTGGTCACAGTGGCAGAATACTATTATGCAACATTTCACTTTCACCAGATTATACTTGTAGTATAGATGATATTCAGGTAAACCTGATATTTAATTTCTTTACACAAATTAGACGTTGTCCCATATCGAACCCTAGTGTTAAAGCTACATGCAGAGACATTTACCATACATATGGCAAAATAGCATTACGGCGTGAATGATTACGTTTAACTAACCAAGCAGACATAAGAACATAGGAACACGGGAAATTTACAAACGAGTGGAGGTCATTCGGCCCATCAAGCTCGTTTGGGGAGAATCCAACTAATATAGCTCAGGTGTTAAAATCTTACCTAGTTGTAGTTGGATTTAAAAGGAACCCAAGCTTGCACTACACCAGCAGGAAAACTAGTCTATACTATTCCATACTAAACAGGAAGACTATACCACACTCATAATAAACACTATTCCATATAATAATAATAATATTCCAAAATCTAGATTAAGAGACCAAACCACAGTGACGAAAATATCTGACGTGTCGCTTTGTGTCTCAACAGCCCAACATTTCAGATATAACTCAGCTTTAAAACGGCCGGCTGGTCCCACTACAGCCTCCACACGTAGCCGACAACCGAAATAGACACAAACACCACCGAGCGCCGCCACCATGAAACAAAAACGCCTCGGTGACAAGACACCGACCGGACTCCTTGGGGTTTCGTTTTACGGAAGCCACTGCCATATTAGTTCAACTGCAACCAGCTCACAAACCAATTGATGCCGTTGTAATACTCAACACGGCTGTACGGGCGCACGAAACGAAAATGGAAACGGACAACAACACAGCACATTTTTTTTTTTCCAGTCAGTTCAAGCACACAGCAAGCCCAGCTAGCTAACGGGCTACGGCTGAAAGCTAACATCACCCGGGCTAATGGCTGGCGTCCGTCGGCCCGCTAACGAAACGGTACGCGGCTCTCATTTATAAAACACCGTCGTTAGCGAAGA
>JAODUD010000002.1:7136601-7146938 GCA_026784285.1 Stomatorhinus walkeri | reverse complement strand
TTGGCCTCTCAAACATTCAGATACTGGGAGCGGGGTTTAACTCTCTATATATATATATATATATATATATATATATATATGTGTGTGTGTGTGTGTGTGTGTGTGTGTAAATACCACACAAGTAAGTATTGTGTATATACCTCATGTCACAGACCTGGCAAAGATCCAATAGGATGCGAGTATCACATGACCTTCCCATTAATATCGATACTGTTCAGGTTTTCTTTGTCTACAGCCTTATTCTGCATCTTCAAAACGCCAGTATTATACATGTTGCCGTTTACAAGGTGATTTACCTTCATGGCCATGTAGAGACGCTTGGCAAAGAACATGGGCACGCTCCTGATGCACTGCACTGAAAATAAACACAATTCACACTGGGGTTACCAACCCCTCACTGGTTTTCCGTTACGCAGATAAAATGGTTATTGCAGCAGATACGTGAGAGTCTGTCAGCTGAAGGAGACTCTTACCCACAGCCAGCATGAGTCTCTCAAAGTCCCCTGACAGCTCACTCTTGATGCTGTCTTCTATTGATTTCTCTGCTATCTTCTGATATTCGTCAAACACTATGAAATGGTGAAAACAAATTCGCGATCAGTCAACTATCAGTCACTACCGCAAATGCATGTGGAAAAAATGCATGTGCCGCGGGTCCAAGTGTGATAAGCGTCGCAGACTTACCCATCTGAAGGTGGGCGGTGCTGCGGTTCCCTAATATCATAATGAATGTGGCCTCATCGGTGCCCCACTTGGCTTCCCCAGCAGCATACAGCTCCTACGGTGAGGGTGTGGGGGTCACAGGCAGGCCAGAAACGACACACGAGGACCTCGGCATGACACAGCTGTCAGGTCCTATGTACATTTGTACGGTGAGGGTGTGGGGGTCACAGGCAGGCCAGAAACGACACACGAGGACCTCTGCATGACACAGCTGTCAGGTCCTATGTACATTCCTACGGTGAGGGTGTGGGGGTCACAGGCAGGCCAGAAACGACACACGAGGACCTCGGCATGACACAGCTGTCAGGTCCTATGTACATTTCCGACGGCTTATAAAAATGCTCAACAGCATGTGCTGCAGTCTTGTAACATTCTCCTGTTGCTGTCAATAAAACATCTAAGGTCCCCCAGCCATTTTCCATAGTGCCATAGTGAGTAAGAAATTCTGATGACCTGCCTGGCTGAATAACAATAAAATAAAATCAAATAAAAATCCTGCGATGTCAGTAGAACGCTCACCTGGGCGTCCTCCTCCACGAGATCTGCATTCACTACTGTGTTCTCTTCTCTGGTTCCCTAGAAGAAAAACGCAAAAACAATATATTAGCCTAGAATGAGCAATTTCACGAATGGAACCAAATTGTTAAACAATTAGTCAACAAGGAAGTGAAATGACGTCAAAATAATTTCCGCTGTTTGTTGCTGAATCTTCGGAATGTGACGTATTTCAGACTCACCTGAAGTAAAACCACCAGCATCTTCTTAAAGTGTCCCGACGTGTCAGCTATGACGTCCGCCTCCATGTCTCTACCGTACGCTGCAAGTTACACGCATGCAAATCATCAAATAAATGCAGTATCCCGCTGTTCATCTTGAAGCCTCCTTCCATAGACCTCTACCTTAATCCCACTTTACTGGGATAACAGTTATGGAAGACGGATGGATGGACATTTAAGGGTTAAGGTTCAAGGTATTGTCATTGACAGCTGTGTACACGTACCTAGTAAGATGGGATAACATTGACCGAGACGCAACATACACAACACATAACAAAAAACAGTGTGCACAAGGACAAAACCAACAGTAAACAGTGCATAACATACAATAATTTAACCCTTGTGATACCTTCTTTGTATGCATCTCGCAAAGCAAGGATCTGGTCATTGTTCCTGGAGGACAGGATTTCAATCAGGCACTTCTCATTGGTCCCTAGACCCTTGAAAAGAGAAGTTTAGATGCTAGACAGCAATCATGAACTTCACTAGATTTAATCACTTGTTAAGAATTTTTTGGTAAAAAATGAGATAAGTACAATCATTCCTGGAATATCTTACTTTGATTGCATCTTTAATTTCTTTGGCATCGTGAAAAGCTGGAGCCCTCATCAATGAGACGATGAGACGCTCAAACTTGCCCGTCAGTTCATACTTAAGATCACCAATCAGATCCTAGAAGAAAGCTCAATCGTTTTAATGAATGCCGTTTGTCTGTTTTATAAATTATGCAGAAATGCATTGTCATGAATCTGAAGTGTGCCAACAGGGACAACGGTGTTACCCCGCAAAAGCCAGTCGGAAAAAACATGTATGTATACATGTTGTGGGCGGAGCCGCAATGTCAGCACGAGCGTGTTGCGGGTGTTCCTCAGTCCAATGTATGTCGTATGTTGGATTGAGTAGGGCCACATTAGCTTGTGTCATGTGACAGAATGTTTTAAATGTGTGTTGTACCCATTGAATACATGGCTTCTGTAACGTAATGTGATGGAACAGAACTGACACCAGAACTATTAGTCATTCATATAATGGTAAAGTCATCAAATACTCACCTGGTACCTATTGAGGGTTAGGGGTGCAGAGGGGAATTTAGCATGGCACTGTTGAACATTAATTTATCCTTTATCGTTTTGTCATCCTTGGGGGAAATTATTTGGGAATATCAGCACAGTTGTTTAGATTTTTTTCATTGTATTAAACATGCTACTTTATTTTAAGTTGGTATGCTGCGCTCCTTGGGGGTGGAGCTTAGCGTCTCACCAGGCAAGGGGGGGTGCAGCCACACCCCGACACATGCAAACGGTGGGCTACATCTTCTGTAAAAGTCATCAATTCACTTTTGATTTTTCTATGAATATTGTTCATAGAATATTGCTTTAGTTATTTATTTTTGTATATTGGTGTCATTCACTTTTTGGTAAATAGAGGCCCAGTAATAAATATTATAAGCAAGCGTTTTCTTTTTTCCTGCATTTTTCATCTTCGCCTATTTCATCAACTTGTTTCACTAATTTTAAGTGGTTGGCGGGTGCTGCATCATGGGATTTGTTCAGGGATAGAATTAAAGATCTGAGTTAAACATACTTCGATGAAAACCAGCATTCTTAAGCCCTGTTTGTGGCGATCTAACCACTGGTAACTTCTTTGAATAAATCTGTATAAACATAAGAGGTTGTTTAACTTTAGGATAAAGATCGATATTTGCAGACTGCAAATGTATTACAGCTTATACGATGAAAATGCAAGGATTATGAAGAGATATAAAATGTGTGGTAACGCCAGAGACGTTAAGAAGTGGGCTGTTCCTACCTGGCCATACAAAGACTTGTAGGCCGCAGAGATTTCTTGCCGCTGGGTGTTACTTCTGGCAGCGATTACATCCAAAATGGCCTCCTTGTCACTGCCTGCGGAGATACAGAGACAGGAGCAATGAGGCAGCTCAGGGTGTTATTTAGCTTGCAGCTTGCCCTAACTATAGTAAATGGTTTGTGGATTCCTGTTAAGGATCACATATGTGGCCAACTCATCATTAATACGACGCGCTTAAAAGTGGAGATGACTCATCGTAACTCCAGCTGAAGATTTAAACATAATTATGCACAACTTTCCAAATGTACACTGCATTGAGTGCAGACAATAAGGTTTAGATGAACTATTATATACAGAGAATCCATATTTGTCGCATATGCCAGTTGAGGAAAATTGATGAGCCCCCACAGATTCATTTCCTGAGGGGACATCCCTCTGCCCCCACCCCCCCACCGCCGCCGTACGTCATGTGAGCAGTGAGTGACTCTCTATCTGACACACAGCGTAGTATATTATACACTGCAGATCGGGAAGTCTGCAGAATGACTCACCAATGCCTTTCATGGCATTGTACAGCGTCTCTGCGTCAGTCCTGGCATCAAAACCTTCAAAGTCCGTCACAGAGCCTCGAAATTGCTGCGGGAACAGAAATGCGACCATAAACCTTCATCGACTGGCGTCTGATCTGGAGAACAACGCAAACTCATACCTAAAAGCCTTAGAATGAATGGGTGAGAACTTAAGTATCTGTGCACAGGCACCCTTGATCCATACAATCCATGCATACTTATTAAGCAGTCCCTTCCAACAAACCAAGCACATCATCTCTATCCAAGTCAAGGTTCCTGCATCACTTAATTCATAAGGCATCTGTCCATCTGCCACAAACATGTCCTGGTTAGGGTTACAGGGAGATGTCATCACAGGCAGAACTGGGCGGCCTGGAAGGGACGCTTATCCACAGCAGGGCACATATCAAAAAATGAGCAATCTATGGAGGCAGTGAGCCAAACTGCAAGACTTTGGGCTACATGAGGTAAAAGGAAAACCCAACAGAAACCCGTGCAACTTCACACACAGAGCAGAGATGGGATTCGAACCCTAATTCCCAGCAGTGGGAGTCAACAGCACTAGCCACTGAACAACTATGCCACCCTCGTTGTTAAACTATATTTGTTTGATTCATTTTATATAAAATTCAACGCTAGCTGCACTGCATTTAGGATAGTTTCTTACGCTTGATCATATTTCAAATTCAGTCAGTTGCCTGACACTCTTATTTGGCAAATACAGTCGCTGTAGCGGTAGCAGCTGTTCACACAGACGGCACTAATACTAAACGGGCACAACAGTGATTAGTCTGAGTGCTGCAAAGGGATAATCAAGGCCTGTATCCGAGTTTAGCGTTCTGGGTTAAACTACAGTCTGCGGAGATGAACGTGCCGCCATCCATAGGACAATGGGACACTAAAGGGTCCCCTGGTGGCGTCCACAAGGCCATGAGGATGGGTGACCGCCAGACAGCTGACAACTAATTCTCCATCCTGGCTTGTGTAATCAGCAGTGTGTGGGAGGGGTGGGTGTTGTGTTACACACGCACCCCCTCCAAGGCCTGCAGGGTCCACTTTCACCCTTTTAAAGCACAGCCCCTTTTATAATAACCATCACATAGATCAGCTTCAGCACGGCAGCTTTAGGCCTGCTTTCCCTTTGTCCTCAACACCATCCATCATATACTGACATCACTCTGACTGTTTCTGAGTTACAGTATTTCACGTCACTATGGCTGTCCTGGCTCCCCGTCGCTCCCTACTGTGGGGATCGCTCCCTGCGCCGGCTGTTCAGCCAGACAGCCGGATTGCGGCCGCAGTAACCTCTGCACATGCTCAGAATAGCCCAGAGGCAATAGCAGAAGAAACAGGCCCAGTGCTGTATCTAACGAGAGTCATTTATAAACCAAAATCAGGTTACAAACACAAGAACTGTGACAGAGAAAAAACTGCCACAATTTCCAACTTTGTAAAAGCCACAAAGAATATTTACCAAACGCGCCTTCAATATGCGATGCTACCTAGACACTAGCAAGCTCATTTCCGAGGATCTCGCTATTTTTACAAATTATGACAACAACACTCATTAGAACACGCTGCGTATGTTTTTGACTGAAATTAAACAGGTTGGATATGCCTCCCATCTCTGATTAAAACAGTTTACTATCAGAAATACTGAAGTGGTCTAGGTTCAATGAATCATGAAGGATTATGGCCAATTGCTGTAGAAGTAATGGAGAGATACTTGTAATTAACAGGTGCAAAATATAAATTCACTTACCTTAACCATGGCTGCTGTTCTATGAGTCAAAGAGTCAAAAGTGCAAAGTGAAATGTCTGGGGGAGATATAACACATTTAACAAATTATACTGTATAAACTATAGAAAAACACAGTATATAGGACATGAGAGCCATTTTTGACTTTTTATTTGAAATACAAATGATGGTGCATCTTTTCCTTTAAAAGATGAGGAATCAAACAAGCATAAACTCCACAACAACAAAAAACAGTAACTGGACTGTGAGACATGTTTTCCATGAATTTACCACTCCTTCAGTTTGTAATTCCAGTTTATTTATTTCTAAGATGACAAGAAAGTGGAGTAAGCAGCAGTTTCTGCTGGGCTGGAAATGCTACGGGTGAATTCGGTTTGCAGCAGACGTGGAAGTTACGTTTGCACATGGCAGTTATGTTTGCACATGGCAGTTACGTTTGCACATGGCAGTTACGTTTGCACATGGCAGTTACGTTTGCACACGACATACATCACCAGTTATGAGCAGCTACACATGACAGAAGTAGAAGCAACATTCGGTACGCAAACCCACCTAAGCTCAGAAAATTCCACATCTGGCAGCCAGTGTGCAGGAAATAGTTTCATTTTCGTTATGCATGTCACTGTAGAGCTGCCTCTTTTGAGATTAACCAGATACCAACCAGAGTGTGGTATCCATCACATCACTGAGCATTAACATCAAAATTATCCTTGTAACTCGTAATTTGCATTTTGCACTTTCCACAGAATGAATGAACTTTTGTAAACCATAAACAAAACATATTCATACATATTCAAAAAGTCTTAATTCTAAAAAAAACAATATAAAACAAATAATGTGGATTGTGTTTTCTGTGTCTAATAAAGTCATATTAATCTCAGTGATTCCTTAACATATTTGTTAATATAAATAAATCACGTTAAAAATAATACTTCAAATCACATTAAAAATTAAACTTTTTCTATTCCCACACATTCTTTTACTAATATTTATATTCACTGACTTTATTATGCTCTAAATGTACAATTATTTGTTAACATTGTTATTGTTATTCATGTGTGTATATATATATATATATATATATATATATATATATATATATATAGACAGAACCTGGGCCACACCCAATGACAGGGTCTTCTGGCCAGCACATTACACATAACCACTGCAGCAATTTAATGCTCAGTCATTTTGTTATTTGTTATTTTAAATGGTACATAACACAAATAACGCAAATTTTACCTAATATCATAGGCAAAAAGAGGAAAAAACTATGAGAAAACCAATGGGGCAGCGAATTATGTTTAAACATTATTATACAATAAACCCAACAATCAATAAATTAACTACTGAAATTCATACACTTTATATTTCTTTTTGAAAAAGTGAAAAAAAAAAAACATTTAAAAGATCATCAAACTTCAGAGACACCTCCAATAGCGATAACTGTGTGGCATCCATCGCATCACTGCAACCGAATATAAACACGATGTTTAATCCACGATTCCTATAGCTGACTACGTTTTTCTGAGAAGGTGTTTTAACACTCGAAGTTACCTTAATGGGAGCCGCAGACAGTCATGCACGTACCTGTGTCCGTATAACCCTGCGCTCCGCCGCAGACAGAAGCCCGTTAAGGCGTCAGTGCGCCGATGGCAGCGCTTCTGCGGCTCTAATGCAGTGACGTAGTGCGGTGCCGCACTGGGCTGAGCGCAGCACGGGACCCACTGTGACGTGCTGCGTCCTGCCGCGATATTTTGGCAGGATAATAAATTATTCATCATTTTACCCAAATCGACAAACGTTTTTCGAGTCGCGAGATGTAATTGGGTTAGATGTATAGATATAGACGTATTTGTCGCGTGCTGGGGGCTGTCATCATGCTACGTTAATATCACGAGCCGATGTCTAAAATCTTTTATCCTAAAATCCTTATGTAGGACCTACGAGGATGTGTGTAACTGACTACTGACATATTAAGTTGTTTAATATATGTTAGTACAATGAGGATAATACAAAATAGAATGTTTTACTTCCTCTATTAAAACTTACGTTAAAAAGGTAGAATTTTACTGAACGGCCACTTCAGAATAATCATGGTGATTATTTTTAGTCTAGAATATTCATGAAAAAAAACTCATTCGATATCTTCGTTTTCATTTCAGTTACATATAACTAGCACAGTCACTCCTGCCTGACCGAAGATTACGGGAACTTTTCATGAATCTATTTCTGTCCTCATAGGCACAGGAATGTCAGGGTGGGCTGGGGGGTGTGAGACGGTGCACAGAATGGTCCCCTCCCCGCCAGCTGCTGCCATTTCCAAAGTGCACAGACAAGGGCAGCCGGGAGTCTCAGTGCTGTGCCCAAAAAAGGACGTGTCTGGCTTCCCGTCATGGGGAAGCTCCGGGAAGAACTCAGCTGCTAGTAACTTTGCGAAATCCCGTTTACCGGACTCCCTTCATGCATTAATTATTACCAGGCAGTAAAAGTGTTCATTAAAATATTAAGGAGTTTCGGGTGCTGAGGTTAATCATTAAAATTCATTTATGTCCAGATTATCATGCAGACAGATGTTTGATTTAAACTGATTGCACATGAAATAAATTCATCAAAGCATCAGTGGGGGAGGGGGTGCACACACCTCTATTCACAACACATGACATCAGACCCTATAAATGACACCCCGATGCGACACAAGAACAACACAATACACGCTAATTACACACAGCTATCTACATTATTTACAACGCCCAGCATGCCGCACTGGCTGATGGGATCCCTAGTGCTACACTACTGCTCATTTGAAACATTTTATATTGTAAAGCATTACATAAATATTTTTTTTTATCATATTGTTCAACATTTTTTACATTCGCCCAGCAACAGCATCCCTGGAGCTGTTGGGGTTTAGAGCTTCGTTTAAGGGCCAAATGGTTTCCAGCTTTAATGTCATTAATGTTTCTGAACGTCATATTATATTATGTTAATTACATAACTACATTTTCTGTTGCCAGCTCAGCATAAGATGGATCATATGAAATGAAGTTTGATCCTTGGGTAGTTTAGGAAAGGTAACTGAAACTTATTTATCCTGATTGTTGCATCGCTGCTTTTTAAAAGCAAACAGACTTTTACTTTAGCGTGGTTTTTGACCACTCTACCCAGCTGTAATTCTGATTCAGAACTGGAAACAAGTCATTTGTATCCACGCATTTCCAATACCCATTTGCCCTGTGCAAATTCACAAGTAATATTAATCTAAACGAATGGGATATGGGCGGAAAATGGATGTAAAGTTAAAAATGTAAAATTGCTCAAAATCTATAGCTTTCAATGATATCACACGATATACAGATACATTTCTTTGCAAATTGAAATGAACGATGGGATTCTGCATCCTATTTCGGCAGTTTGTTTCCAATAAAAATACCATACATGTATATTCTTTTACACTTAGAGGCTCTTAGAGGTTAGAACTAAACTTTCATTGAATGTGATAAAGCAGAACACTCCCAATTTTAAACACTGACCCCAAAAAAGATCCATATCTTTTTCCATGTAGTAGGACAAGCTTGTGTTTTTTGTAACTGGTTTCCCGTGAACGTTTGAGGTCAAGCTTGAATGGAAGAAAAATATGTGATCTACAGTGGTGATGGTATGACACAAAAATGTGAAACTGTGTGTAAAATTCATTAATAAACATCTGAGCTGTTGTATTCGACTCTTCAGATGTGACAGGCTGCATACGCATTATCGGTGGGTTTAAATGACCAAAACAGCTGTAGCCATCTGGAGATATTTAATCTTCTGAATGGTTACCAAGTTGCCATAACAAACAGCAGATGGTCACTTGTGAAAAAAGAAGGCATTATCCTGTGTTGAAGGTCCTTCTTTTCTATACAGGACTGGTTTTGAATTGCAGATCAGGCTTTTCTTAGATACCACCAGTATTTGAAAATCATGTAATTCTCCCAGCTTTTATATCATTTGCAGGGATAGCCGGTGAGATTCCCTCTCCAAGGTCCTGGTTGGCCAAGTAGCAGTACGAAAATCAGCTCATGTGTGGTCTAGGTGCTTGCCAACATGGTCACAGTCACGGCTCAGTACCACACCCCAGGTTACAGCATATAGTATAGTATATAGTATAGTATATAGTATAGATAGTACGCTTTACCTGAATCACATGTCTTTGAGTTGTTAAAGAGTCTGTAGCCAGAAGTCCTTGTGGCAACTTGGAGAATGTGTCAGGGGACAGCAAGGCTACAGTGTTACTCACAGAATCACCACAAACACAGCACAGATCAGCTTGCTGAGTTTGTTCTAGCTGAAGCCATTCAGTTTAGAGAACAGTACTTTAAAACAGTTTTTAAGAAAAAGCAGGAGAGAGGGACCAACGAGGTAAGCATGCTTAAAAGCATGAAATAGAAGGTAGAGCATACATATGACCCTTTAAAAGACACAACAAACTTAGGGAATGATGCTTAATCAAATATTTATGGGATAGAAGCTCAGCATTGGCAACACTCTGGCCTCATAACTCCAGGGTTATTAGTTTAAGTCCTGCCTTTGCTTTCTGTGTTCAGTTTGCCAGTTCGCCCTCTGTCGTGTGGGTTTAAGCCCCGCCTTTGCTTTCTGTGTTCAGTTTGCCAGTTCGCCCTCTGTCGTGTGGGTTTAAGCCCCGCCTTTGCTTTCTGTGTT
>JAODUD010000002.1:7062270-7089496 GCA_026784285.1 Stomatorhinus walkeri | reverse complement strand
TGTGCCGCTTCACAGGGTGGCATTAACCTGGCAGCGCATCAGCTGTGCCGCTTCACAGGGTGGCATTAACCTGGCAGAGCATCAGCTGTGCCGCTTCACAGGGTGGCATTAACCTGGCAGCGCATCAGCTGTGCCGCTTCACAGGGTGGCATTAACCTCAGCCGCCATTCTTGTATTTGGGTCTGCAGAGAATAATGAGAGCCGGTCAATGACAAAACCTCCAGCAAAAAATATAAGTTGTTAAATATACTGTTTAAATATAATTTCTAGTGGTATTTTTCTTGACTAATGCTTAGCAGATATCAGCCTGATGTGGTAGAGGATTCACCAAGCTGGCCAGCCTACTGTGTGCAGCACTTTCCCACATCCATCTCATTTAGTACATAAAGAGCCAAACACAACAACCTAGACACCTGTTTTCACCAAATTCAAAGTTAAACTGAATGATGGAATCATTCCATACCATTGTCATTTCTGCCATATACAAGTTGACAGAGATACAGCAGTGTAAAGATAAACAGTGCCGTAAAAACAAAACAAGACAATGCATAAAGGACACATATACTAATATGCACTTATGTACTATTATACACAATAATATATATTATACACTTATTATAGGTTTATTATAATCCAGCATCCAGACAAGCAGGGAGCCTAAATGGCTACTTTTTGCTGTAACAGGTCTCATTTCATGTTCTTCTGATTCTTGATTAATCCTGGCTTGTAAAGGAGGCACCCGGGACTTACTGTGCACTGCTGCGGGCTTTTGGGTCGGCGTACCTACCTGACACATTTCAGGGCAGAGCGTTCCAGCAAACATTATCGATGAATGGCACTTATGCTACTCATATCAGCAACTGCGGTATCAGATTGTAAAATAAAAAAATATATAGATATGCAATCATATCGTATGATTAAAAACAGTAAATAAAAGCTTTACATAAAATATGTGAAGTGTTCACTCCTGAAAACAGTTCAAACAGCAGGCTCTGTTTTCCATACTTTACCAGCATACACTCACGGCCTAGTCTTTGGGAAGGGAGTTTGCTATCATATCAGGGCCTTGGACAAACGTGAGCAGTGGTGATGCAGGGACTGCATTTTGAAACACTTATTAGGTGACTGTTGTTAAAAAGCCAACCGTTAATCTACAGCAAGGGATTGCATCTATTACAGTGTAATCGTAGCCCGCGTGCCGGTCCTTGACATGCCTGAACGTGCATTTCGAAAGCACTCGCGGAATTTGGGGCAGTTGCTCGTACGCTGAACGTGCATGTTGTTGGCGGACTGCACCTCTGCCGAGAGTGAATGCAGAACTGCGGGCGCTGAAAGCGACCGTCGCGGGGACCTGAGTGAGCGCAGCCTGGGGGTCACAGTCTGTAAAAAAAGAAAAGAAAGAAAAAAAATTCTGCACAATAGAAGCCATTGAAATATTTATGAGGCCCAGGAAGAGGGCTGGCAAAGAACTCAGCGCTAACTCATTCAAGACACCCTTTCCTGAGTGACAGACTCAAAGGGCCCCACTTCCGACAGGACAAGGCAATTAAAAATACCAGGGGTACACTGGGGAGCAGCGGTGCAGTGGTGCAGCTCCAAAGTAGCCCTTTGCTTTCCAGATGCAGTGCTGTGGCTTGTTCGCAGCACGAAGACCACAGTGCAGTGACCAGCACATTTTTATAACATTTTATATGACCAAGTAAAATGTTATTGACTTTAGTTTAAAAATGTGCTTTTCTGTGTGTTTGTGGGATTTGAGAGTAAATCCCAGACACTAATAGCGCTAATGATCACACTTTCCAACCCAGGCCTTAATCAAAACACATTTCTTGCCATTTAAAGTCGATTATGTGGTCTAACCTCTGTCTGTTTAGTGTCTGGAGGGGACGAGCATCTTCATATGGAAAAAAAACAGCTGTAAATCGCCCGGTTGTTCTAAGATTACCTTGCGGACCAGAGGCTTGGGGGGGGGTGACATCGGTTACAGGAAGCGACAAAGATGCAGTAGAGACTCTGCAGGATTTAATGTGATATTGGGTGGTTGGCGGGTGGCCTCTGAAATAAATACGCTTTAGCAGTCATTTAAAGGCCAGGTATACAGCCTTAAACAGCATGCTCTCCACTTTGGTCAGGTTTCCTCAGGGTACTCAGATTTCTTCCCTCAGGCCAAACACATGTGGTTAGGTTAATTGGGGTGCTGAAATTGCCCATAAGGTATGATTTTGTGAGTGTGTGTGTGTGTGTGTGTGGATTATGTTTATATTGCATTGTGGATACCAATTAAAAATGTCAAAAGTCTCATATTTTTTTGGTTACTTATAGTTAGGGTTAGGGCTCGGTAGGGGTTAAAGTCATTCTGTTTTTCCCATAGATATGAATGGAGAGTCCCCGCAAAGATATCACTTCAACCCTGTGTGTGTGTGTGCGTTTGAGCCGGCGTGCCATCCAGGTTATACTCCCTGCGCTGCCTGGGACAGGTCTCCACCCCCACCCCATGGTCCTGATCAGGATCCGAGGGGGGGGGTGGGATGATAGGGTGTATTTTCCTTCGGGGTTCATAGCACATACCTGTTAGAAAGGGATTTATCCTGAAGAAATTGAAAGTAGGGTTATTGTCTGAATTGGTTTTGTTTCATTAGCAACTTGGGGAACTTATGAAATCCAGGTTCGACATTCATAAAAAAGGTAGCCAAATGAGTTACTGTTAAATTATTGTAAGTGGGTTTTTGAACTGATAAGGAAAACATTGTTTCTTGATATATTAACCTTTGAATACATTTGCAAAACCATTTCATGGAAAGAGGTGAATGCTCATGGAAAGAAAGCAACTTCTGTTCATTTTGCATGCGACATTTGGGAAGAAACTAAGAATAAATTATTACTGCTTTGCTTCCAGAACAACACACAGTGTTGGCCTTTTACAGCTGCCTTTTTTTCTGGAGTAATTCAGGTTTTTCTCAAGGGTACAACGGCATTGTTCCTTCTTGGACTGAAATTGGCAGTTAGACCAAGCGGATTATGAGATCTTAACTTCTGTGCTGGGATCGGTTTAATGATAGGAAATACAGTTTAAGCAACATTCTTATGTCAGGGGCAGTGTCATTGTCCAAGGAAGTCTGCTTCCCTCCCTCGTTGGAAAGACGGAGGGCTCCCCCCTGTGGCTGTGGCAGGGTATGCCATCGGTCTGACCGGAGAGGGAGTGACCCCGGGAACACAGCGGTGTCAGGTGATGACTGAGGATAGGCCTGCACACAATGTCCTTCAGCTTCCCTTGGTTTGCTACAGCAAAGCACCGCCTCTAGCCGTGTTCCTCTGCCCCTGTGAAATAAGCTCAACTTGAGTAAAGCTTTAAATAGTTTATGACTCTCTGTTGAACTGTGATCACCAAAGCGTGCCTCAGAAGTGCATTTAAGAGCTGAATATATTGCTTTTATTAAAGCTTTTGAGCATGGTGTAGACCCGTACAGGGACGCCCCGTCTTGTGGTCCTCTGGGTCGGCTCTTTTATACGGCAGCACTCAGAACAGGAGTCATCTCCAGTTATAATACAAAATGTAGTCTCTGATAACGACAAGTATTACATTTTAAGGATTTAAAAATTCTGAAAAAGTATATTGGCCAATTCTGAAATTGGCTGACATAGTGCTTTACTAACTGATGATCAAATGCCAACTCAAAATAAGAATGTAGAACACGACACCTTATAATTTGAACTTAAATGACATCAGCTCTCATATTTAAAGTGCATTATTTGTTCTACTTAACATAATGTATATTTTCCAGCCCTAGTTGATCGCAAGCAGCTCTTTTACGCATATTGTGTGTGACGTATATTATGCATGAGGTTTGCTTATGTCTCTGGATTTCAGTTGATTCAATATTTTATATTTGATTTTCACTGTTTGTTGGTTGTCTGACCCCCCCAAACAGTAGGATGTGGATACATTCTGTATTTCAATCTTTTTGTCTGTTTATGGAATATATTTTTATATCCAGTATAGGAAACGCAGAGGGTTTGTACATTTAGGTTGGTGTGTTTGTACGTTGTTTTGGCAAAATCCAAGTCTGACACCGGTTGTCTATCTGTCACATTGCATATGTCTTCTATGGATAAAACTTGCTGTTAAAGGATTTTTCTTTCATCTATATAACTACACATACCTACTGACTCAACTCTAGACTCAATGATAAACCTTTATAATCTCATTTTTCCACTGACAGTGATATTGGATGACAGCTACAATATATGACCCTAGTGTATATGTAGTTTTGCAGAAAGTAATGTGTGCTTTTTCAGGCTTGATGGTAAGGCAATGCTGTCGCTTATGGTCTCTGTTAAATTGGAAATGACCTTTGATCTATAATGCCCTCGTTTTGAAATCTGGTATAAAACTTGCAGAAAGATTCCATCATTCATTGGTTCTGACCCTCCACTGTGTGTGTGTGTGTGTGTGTGTGTATACACCTTGCTTCCTGTGCAGTGTATGTTTCATCTGGATTCTCCACTTTCCTCCATCAGTCCAAAGACATGCTGTTTTCTGAACTGGCGTCTTTATAAATTGCCTGTAGTCTGTCTATCCAGTGAGGGCCTGGCAGTTCCCCAAGGGTCTCTCTTGCCTTGTCATCTATGTCCCCCCCCCACCCCTCCCCACTTTCCATGCTGGATAAGTGGTTAGGAGATTGGCAGTGAGGGTACAGTGAGGCCCCAGAGGTGTTGGGGATTAACGGAGGCCGGCCTCGAGACCGCAGTCTGACTTGGCTGATGGGCTCCACACGGATGTGAGAAGAGCTCCTGAGAGTCGGGTGGAGTGTGCAGGCTAATGAAGTCCAGTAACGGGCGGAAGGGTGGATGCCTGCGCCCCGACTGGCCAGTCACCAGACTTTCAGGGGGCAGCAGATGGGTGGACCACCAACATCAAGGGCTGGCTGCCAACACCTCTGTCTCGGCCCCACACCATGGCAGTGACACAGACCAGCCACACTGCTGCAGCCCAGTCACACAGACGTCACTTTTGCTACTGAGTGGGTGTGAATAGTGCATGTCACTCAGGGTTAACCTTCCAACACATAACTGAATAAAAATATGCAGTACATGCAGAAGTTTCTTATGTTTTGTTTTGCAATGTAAGTGGAAAAATATATGGTGGTGGGAAGAAGATCTGATGCTCTTTGCATCTTATGTGCAGGGATGCAGGATGTGTGATGGCATCTGATAAACGCCAGTTACATAAATGGCTAACAAGCTACTGGTGCCAGATTCCTGTGGCCCGTTCCCAGTAGTGGGACCGTGTGCATCAAGCACGATACGACAGCTTCTGCATGGGTTTAATCTCTGCTTGTAAGCGTACCTGGACAGAGCAGCGTCGCTCCTCTGCTTTCAGCCGCTGTAGGTCAGCCTCTGGGCGGGTGGGTTTGGTTGTGTGAGGCGCCCTCCCAGCACCATGTTGTTAATGAGGTCGCTTCAGTGAAAAACAAAACTGCTGAAGAAACACAGCAGGTGTCGCTGCTGAAGGTGAAACAGATGTGAGCCTCTGATACCCGGATACCAGTATTTAATGAAATGGTAAAAAGTAGGAAATCCAGTCGCAGTGGCCATTAACACCCAGATGATTCTTAGTTACTCTTATTCTCAAAAAATGTAAGCTTAATAATATGGTATAGACTGCTAATGGAGGTGTATCTGACTACAGGAATTCAATGGTTTTGCTGTATAAATAGGGGGGCATTGTGATGTCAGACGAATGAACATCAGTCTAACGTCACTCGCAAGACAGCTGAGGCGTAATGTGGTGTCGCCCCCCCCCCCACCCCCCACCCCACAGAGTTTTGAACAGAACCACCCAAGTGTTTGATCCATGGCCACAGCCCAGACTCTGCCTCTGACCTGCGCCTCCAGTAAATCATTCAGAGGTACCTTTGCGACCCTCTCCCCGGAGCCGTTCGGCTACGCCATGGGAAGCGTGGGCAGCCTGGTCGAGAAGTCGGACGCGTCGTCCCCAGAGAGGTCGAGGGGAGCGCGTTCAGGATCCCGGGGTGGGGCCCGGTCACATGACGGCCTCCTAAAGAAGGGGCTTGCTCAGCGCGAGCTTCTCAACTACCTGAACATCTCCAAGAAAGAGGCCAAGCCGGGCAAGCACATTTTCTCCGGCGTCGCCTCCATTAAGAGGGAGCATGGGAATGAGGAGGAGAACATCTACACCAAGGTCTACCACAAGGATGGCAAGGAGGTGGACGTGGGGAAAAATTCACTGCCCGTGGGGGGCAAGCTCGAGAAGGTAGGGATGAGAGGCTACAAGGAAAGAGCGTCTTTGCTCTTGAATACATTGCTTGACCACTTTTGGATGTTTTTGTCTTAACGAGGATTGTTGTACTTGTAAGTAGTTGACAAATGCGGGATTTTCAAAGGTCAGTGTTCGGTGGGCACCAGCTGGACCGAAACAACGAGAATGTAAAAGCCAAGGTTTATAGAAGCCTATTCATGGAAAGCACCACCTCCCAGAACGTTATTCACTTTACTCATACGGGCTTGTGATAAACACAGCGCTCACAGAAAGTCTTGAGAGGCTCGCTTACTTTTGTAATAATGTTGCAAATTTATTGGTTTCATAACAAAAGTCCATTGACAAGCGATGTTTAACATATCTGCACATATCTTCCGCACAGACATTTTCTTTTTATTAAGTGCCATAATTTTTTTGACTGACTCATTCAGTAAAATTGATATTAATTGCAGTAACGACTGCCTGCCAAAGAGATACTAAATACATGTTTGGTGTTATTTTAAAGGTGTTACTAATTAAAAAGCACCCAAGGAGACTGCTTGTCACGGACTATATTTTTACTTTTAGAACTATAATTTGGGTTTTATTTTATTACTCTTTAAAATGAATGTTTAACTGCCAGTTGTGTTTCTAATGTGATTATATATATATATATATATATATATAATATTTTTACTGAATTAAGCAAGTGTCCCAAGACTGTGTGCACTGTAAGGCTAAAAGTACTATTTGGGATCAAACATTAATTTTCAGTAATTTATTTTCATTCCTGAATCGATTCACCAGGATTTGTTTAAAGTCAGTGTCAAATTGAAGCTAAAAAGCACTTAGATGACTTAAGTTCAGGCTTGTGATGAGCTGGTAAGGAGATACCTAAAGAGAGTCCTATTTCTTAACTGATTTTTTGGAGATATTATTAGATGTAAATATACTAATATTATTTAATATGTTTCAGTGTAACAGGATGTTCTTTTTAGTGGGTGTGAATGCAAACATATGAAAAGCTTGTTTGACAAGCTACACTGAGCATTGGATGCAGATGCAAAGCCAGTGGAAATGATCGTGACAGTGATCTTTTGCCACAGCCAGTGTTATTTCATTAACATCTTCACACATATATAGAAATTCCCTTTGCATATAATGTAACACTAATAAGTTAAAACTGCTTTGTTTTTTATTTTTATTTTTAATTATTCCAAAATTGTAATTACCAAAACAATGGATAGATTTTAACTGCAGCATTAACCCAAGATTAGAAAAGTCAGGGGGCTAATGTTAGCATCGCAGGCTATGTCTGTGAATAGGGAGCGAAACAGGGAGGACTGAGCCCTAAACCCTTTGATATCCTCACATCACGTGTCATGAATCATCACTGTTTTAAAGGCCCATCCTACATAAACAGTCCCGTAATTGCCAGTGTACATAGTAATTACAGAACTGATTGTTCCCCAGGGTGCTGGCATTTTCAGCACACGCTACCTGTTTAGTTGCATACGCTTAATTAAGTTTAATCAATCTACAGTCAAAACGATTGACTGTGAAAAATGTCATTTTTTTAAAATAAAAATTGTGACGACGTATCGGTCCTACAGGATGGGACATATTGATTTTAAGAATGGGCCCCCCTGTTGTTCACTGATAGCAGAGGCTGAGTGTCACACTGGTTGCTGATCCTGTGCAATTTTCATGGGAGCACTTCTCCGCTCTGTTCATATTTTTATGCATGGACAGTGTTCATAAGTCACAGAAATGCTCAAAATCATTCACTGATCCTTTAACAGAAAGCTCTTTCAGGCTTGGTTATTCGATACTATAAAGTCATTCTGTACTTTGTGTTAACACTTTTGGGGGGAGTTCGACGCATAATCATTCATGTTACATTCATGTACATGTTAACATGTTCAGAACATGTTAAATATGCCTTAAATACAACCTGTACACAAATTTTGTTTTTAATGAGTTTGTTTTATTTAGGATGGCATTGCTGTTTTAGCAACAGCTTATAGAAATGGAAAATTGCACAGTTTAAAAGCTGTTAACCACGCGGTGCAGATTCCTGTTATTCTGAATTATTGTAAGTTTGAATGTGAAGTAAGTGTGAGTTTGATTTAATTTGGCATTGAATTGATGCTGTTTCATGTTCACTGTTATGTACCTGATAAAACTCCTGGACCGAGGGTTCATGAACTTCAGATATCCGATTCCAGAAATGCGGATTATATTCTTTAGAAAGAAGTAGTAAATCAATTGTCACTTAAAAAAAAAAATCACAATATTTTCATAATCAAGTTGATGTGTTCTGTGACAGGTAATGCAAGACGCCAAATTAAATTAATTGCATTTTCTTTCGACTGTCTAAGATCATTTATGGATAAATTGTTTCACACAGGTCCATTGGTAATGGAAAACGATGTAGCTGAAGCCCGACTCTTGTTTTTGTAGCAATTTACCGTCATGTAGCTGCGTCTTGTATCCACTTGTCTTTGCCCAATAAATAAATACAGGGAAGAAAGCCTCGTCTGGTGTAATGTGTAACGCAGGCATTTGCTTTTATTTGGTAAGATATTGTGACACTCACTTCCACGTTTTTGATCTAGTTCTCTTTCTTTCATTCCGGTTCAGTCTCGTTTAAGGCCGTCGGCTTTTAAGCTGCTCACACCCAAAAACTTCAGCTCCATCCAGAACCTCTACCCTGCCAAGGAGGAGCTAGACAATGGCTTGTCGAATGGGCTGCATGCGTCCTACGCCAAGGCGGCGCCCATAGCCGCCTCCGCCTCCTCGTCACCCTCCCGCCACAACCCCGGCACGAGAAAGCACTTGGCGGCATCCGGACCCAGCCAGGAAGAAGAAAACATGTCCGACTCCGGCCACCACTCCCTGAGCAGCCTGCCCCCCTACCGGCCGCCATTCCGACCCCACCTGGGCCAGATCAGCGCCTCAACGGGCCACATCAACTGCATTGGCTCCCTGGACCGGTCCGTGGGGCCGGGCCGCGGTGGGACCTCCACAGCTGGCGAGTTGTCGTGCCGCAGCATGGCCACGTTGAGCCGGCTACCGGGCCCCAGTGGGGGCGAGGCCCCGCCCCCTTACGAGTTCTCCCACTCGCTGGAGGATGTGGTGCGGGACCTGGAGGACCAGCTGAAGGAGAAGGAGCATGAGCTAAAGCAGATGAAGAGGAACCTGGATGAGAGTGAGGGGGCCATAGTGCAGGTACCGCTATTCAATCCCATCATGCCCCCATGCTGGGTGAGAGAACCAGTGGTGCTTTTCCACTGCCACCAAGAACCAAACCGTACCCGAGCTGTAACTGCGCTGACATCGCCCTAGCAGAGCAGAAAGCTCGACCAAACCAAACTGGTTATGTCACCACTGTCCGATTGGTCGAAATGCATGGAGATACTGCTGTTATGCACATTGTCTGAAGGAAAAAAAGTCCATATTCTGTTATTTAGTAGTAGTACTGGTGCATTCCTGATAACTCAGAACCGCCTACTTAAAAAAGTACCATAGCACAGCTGAATGGAATGGATATGTAACACAAATTAATGCAAACGAATGCTAATTTCCCTAGTGTTTGGTGCAAACATAACATGGCAATTCTCACAGACTTGCTAGCAGAAATTAGCATGTAATAAATCATGATGTATACTGTGTGGACAGTCAATAAGTATCTTTTTGGTTTTATGTCACTGTCGCTCTACAAACTCAGCAACCCCTTTACTAAGCTGACCTTCCTGCAGTGGAAAGTGAGCTTGGAACCGCACTGGAACTAGTCTCTCTTCACGGTATGGTTTGGTTTCTGTATGCCAATGGAAAAGCACCTCGAGATACTAGCATCATGTGCCTAATGTAATGGTATCCATTTCGGTTACAATATAAAAACAGCAAAATAAAATAAGAGGAAATTAGAATACCTTACTGAGACCGACTACTATTTATATAATACAACTTTTTCAGTGCAAGTAAAAATGATCATTGGGTGAACAGCAGGGTTAAGAAATTAATGACACTGAATCCCATCCATTGCACCGTAGCTGTTCCCGCCAAATAAGACGAGGCTCAGGAACAAACATAGTTACCAGCATGGCTTTCATGTCTATTTCTAATTACTCAATGGAACTGAATGGAACTCAGTGAAATCTGGGTTGTTCTGCACAAACAAATCAGGCACATGCATGTCTGGGAATAAAGTAGCAAAATCTACTACCTGAATTTTGGTAAATAAATGGATAAATTAGACAAGTATATGGAAATGGGAAAGTAACTGAACCATGTGAGATTGTCTGACTGGTTGCGGGTATGATACATGTAGTGGGATCTTTGGATCCGGAACCTCCATTTGTTCTAGAAGTGTCTGAACCTGCAAAGACGGGTCGTCTTTCTTTCCAGTGATAATATTAAGTCCTTTATCACCAAAGAGCTGATGAATTGGAAAGTGGAGATAAATTACCCATAGTGCTTTAGCCAAAATATCCCATCTGTCTCTGTATTTGGCCATTGAATTATCTTAAGAATGTAGAAGTATGTGCAGGAAGCAGTGTGGGCATCATGCATGTTTAAAGAAGGAAGGTCAGACAGAAAGGTAGAAAATGTGTGTGCATGTGTGTGTATTACACTGTCAGGACAGAATGTCCCCACAACGCAATGAAGAACTGTTTTTATGTCGTGAGGATCATTTTTTCAGTCCCGACAAGGGGAAACTGAATTTTATTAAAACTTGTGAATGCAATAAAAAAAAACTAAAAATGCCAAAAGACTTGTATTTTGTTTGGTTACTTATGGTTAAGGTTAGGGCTGGGTAGGAGTTAAGGTTGTCATTGTTGGGATGGTGGTTCTTCCCAGAGAAATGAATGGATGGTCCCTACAAAGATCTCACTACAAGTGTGTGTGTGTGTGTCTGCTCACAGTCAGGCTGAATTGTGCTCTAACGCTTCTGTCCAGGTGTTTGAAGGCAAGCAGCGTCTGTGGGAGAAGGAGGTGGAGGAGCTGAAGCGGCTATACACAGTGCGATTGCGTCAGACCTCCCAGAACGCCCAGCGCTCTCAGCGCTCCCTGCAGCTGCAGCTGCAGAAGGCCCAGCAGGAACGGCGGCGGATGCAGGAGGATCTGGAAGCCCTGCAGACAGAGTGCCAGACCCTCAAAGGAGGGGGTGCAGCCTCCTGCGCCCAGGACCACAACCCCCAGCTGGAGGAGACGCAGTGGGAGGTGAGCCTGGCCAAGGGGAGTGGCTCAGAGGAGGACAGGGGATCAATACGAGATGGGAGAATCTCCCTGAGCACTACTCTTGGAGATTACCAGAACCGTAGTAGAACGAGGTCACCAGTTCCTCTTCCCTGGAATGTATTTATGCCCCTGATACCTGAACGTGCTGTAATACCCTGTCTGTCATCCCAGGTGTGCCAGAAATCAGGGGAGATCTCTCTGCTGAAGCAGCAGCTTCGCGACTCGCAGGCAGAAGTTACGCAGAAGCTGAGCGAGATCTTCCACCTGAAGACACAGCTGCGTGAGACACGTACTGAGATGCACGCCAAAGACAGCCACATCAACACACTGCGGCTGGCCCTGCAGGGGGCCCGCCGGGATTGGCAGTCCACTGCCACCGAGGCCCTAGAGGACGGGAGGCCAGAGGCCCACGGAGCGCCTCCTAGCAGTGTGGAGGAGCAACTACGGGCAGAGCTACTGTTGGAGAGGCGGCAGAGTGAGGCACAGGTCGCTGCCTTCGAGGCAGAGCGGCGCATCTGGCAAACGGAGAAGGACAAAGTGATTCGCTACCAAAAGGAGCTGCAGGGCAGCTACCTGGAGATGTACCACAAGAACCAGGCTCTGGAGATGGAGCTGCGAGAGCTGAGAGGAGGAGATAAAAGGGAGAGAGGGGCTGGAAATGAGGAAGAGCAGGCTCCCAGGCTGCCCTGGATAGAGAAGATTGAGTCTTCTGAAATCTGACTGTGAATCTCAGTGTGAATTAGACAAACCAACAGTAAGAGTAACCAGTCTGATCATTATTTAACTTTAAATTTGAATTGTTAAAATAACCTTTATATGGCGATATTATTGCTTTAACTACTTGATTATTACATTGTTTTAATTTGAATTTCACTCAAAGCATGTGCAGCTCACCATCAGCATAATGAAATGTTTTCCTGTAGGAAGGGAGTACTGAAGTACACGAGTGAACTATTTACCTCAGATTTCTGTTTCCCAAAGAGCCAAAATGCAAACAATCATTTTTTTTCTATGTTCAGAAATAGCCTTTCTCGTTATGCTTGTTGCAATTTGATGCACTGGTTCCATTTTAGCGTCACACAATAGAAATCCCCCCCCCAGCATTTTTGGAAACTATAAGCAATTGTTTCTTCGGTTCTCTAAGAGGATGGACACTTATTTATGAAATATGCCTATTAGACAAGTAAGAACATGTATACGTCTCTACCTGTATTATTTTTTTCCTGCTGTGTGCTAGCATTTTTCCTTAAAGTGATTATAATAAGATAATGTCTTCTTCCGAATTGCTGTCAGTTCACTGTTTAAAAATATTCTGCCGCTGTGGCCACGAAAACACAATGAAGAGAAGCACGCTGTGTGAAGAGAAGCACGCTGTGTGAAGAGAAGCACGTTTATGTTCTTCCCCAAAATGAGCATGGTTCCGTTTCAGTGGTCTTCGTCCTATTAAGTTGGAGGGGTGGAATGAAGGAACGTGTGCTCATAAACATTTAAGCAAGTGAAATCACACGGCCTGACCTGCACTCAGATAAATCCTGGAAACACGTAATATCCTTGATAACCAGCCCATCGCGATTCCAAAAGTTTGCCTGAGTTTAAAAAGCGTGACCATTTGAGGCGACAGAAACTTCCAAGGTCAGATGGAGCGGCAGTCCAGAAGCATTCAAACAATTCACCTAACGTAGCTTAAAACGGGCTGGAGCAGCTGCTGCGGCCTTCGCAGGCCGCCCCGATACGGCAAGTGCACTCTGCAGCCGTGTGTCGCTGCCAAGCCACATGCATGCGCACAGTACATGCACTGTGCATTTTAAGCTGCGCCGAATCCCGCAATGCGCGATGCTGACCTGCTCTGACATTTGACAGTCAGCGAGAGAATACAGTGTGAAATCTGAGTTACCGCCTGAATAATACCTGATGCATCTTGGGTGTGTCTTCAACGAACATTCAAAACAACATATTCCTGTTTTTTTTTTTTTTAAACCTCTCACATTTTCCTTTCGAGAGAATGGAGTATACTGTGATCCGTGGACCACTACTGAAATGAAAAACATGTGTAACATCCCTTTTTGCTTTTCTTATATGTTCAGGTCAGGCAGTGGTGTTGATTGTTAATAAATCAATGTTTCTTTTCTGTTCAGATTCATCCATCTTTATGATGTCCCCACGCTTTGTGATGGATGCTGTGCTCTGCCACCTCTAACTTGTAAACTATTAGGCCCAGAGCTTTTTCTGTGCTCATTTGCATCACTAAAGCGTCCGTTTTGCGATCTGAATTCGTTGACCCCTCGCAGTTTTGTCAGCAGGGCATGTTCTGCAGCGGAACTGAAAGAACCAAGCTGAAATATTTAACATGATGTACTCCTTTAGACCCATAAGACTCCTCCTCCGCATGGCTGTTACCTCCAGGTTTTCAGACTGCCTGTGCATAGTTTCATGTGGATTGCTGTTTGAATGCCCTTCCTCCCCATAGAAACCTACAAATAACTAATAATAAATTAAAATATGGAGAATACAGAAATGCAAAAGTGCCAAGAATATTGTGTTTACGTAAGATTAATAAATCCATTTTCAAACTTGCCTGCTTTCTTTAATTTGCAGTCTTTTGAACTTTAACCCTGTAAGGACTGCAGCCCCGCTTTCCAGAAATGTACCAGGGACAATTCACAAGCATTGCTCTTCTCCAGGTTACACAGAAGTTGGTCCACATCACTTATTTTATGTAATTACTTACTATGCATTTCTCTCCAAAGGAATTTGCTTACCTCAACATTGTCTTCTTTAATACTAGGATGTTTCACCATTTCAGTTTCTTAAGGGTACAACAGTATCTTCCTTTATTTACTAGTCTGCAATATTTAAGTCCAGAAGTCATTCCACTATCCAACTTAGCATGTGACGTGTTTTTATCAAGACACTGAAGCAAAATAATACCACCACCACAAGGTCTTAACAATACATAAAAATTTACAACTGAGAAATTGCCAGACATCTCCAAGAACTCTGGAATATGTAAAACATCTCCTTGTTGTATGAAAGTGCTGGTGCTGCTTTCAAACCTCATCTCACAAAATGAGAGAGGTGGCCATGATGGAAAGATCAGGTTGTTTTTTTCAGGGATGATATTACCTTACCTGTCCTCAAAACTTCACAGCTCTCAGCATGTCTAAGATGAGTTTCTTCACCTTACACCATAGATTAGCGTGAACTGGCACTGATTTTGAGTGCTGAAATTTTCTCCTTTAGCATGTCTTTCAGGTCCTCTTTGGAGGGGGGGGGTGACTTCCCTGTTGGATGCTTATCAGACTCCTGCTATGCTCTTCTTCAGATCGCTCTCTTGCATACTTCACCAATTTGTTTAGACACTGGGGTCAGAGGTCTTCTAAGCCGAGCTTTTGAAAACACAGAAGGGCCTGTATTTGCTTAGGGAGCAGGTGTTTCCATGGAAACTGTCAAAGGTAGAGCAGAAAGGAGGGAGCGTCCTGTTCAGTATTTGAAGTGAAGCGGTGAACTAGCGTGCCCATAAAGGATGGGGGGCCTGGTCCTTTACCTTGGAAAGGCGCAGTCACGCTACCATTTACTCAGGGAGAGAGAGCGAGCTATTGCAGCATGGCATGGTGTAAAAAATAAAAACGATTTTAGGATTATGCCATTTTGTTTAATGGCTTTTTTGCAAGATTTAACAAGTACAACTTAAAAGGCTTCAGTAACAATTTTCTGAGTCCTGCAGAGTCCACTGTCCCATAACGGAAAAAAGTTACAAAAATACTAATAAAATAATAGTATCATATTCATCATTTTGAAATGGCTGATCAGGACTCTTCTTGAAATGTATCAACAGCTGATATTCCTAACATAGAGGTAAACGTCACACTATGGTGTGAACAACGGTGGCTGGTGACCCTGATTATACCCGATGGTATTCTGCAGCCAAGATGATTTGTCTAGGTTTATATTGATGGTTCAGTTAGGTTGCAGTTCCATTTCCTGTACATTACATTATGGCTTGCAGTACTTTTAGTCCCTGCTATATTTCAAGATTACTCTGCTTACCTTAAAATCTAGCTGAGCCCAGCTTCATGAGTCTCCATACCAACTCAAAATAAAATTGCATAAAATATGCATTGAGGCAGTTACATCAACATATTATCAAGGACTTCCCAGAATTTATTTATAAATGTATTTTTAAAGTAACTTGGAGCAATTTCCTTAAGAGTACTTTACAAAAAGTACATTTTCTCTAATGAATACAGTTCCATAACTATCAACATAAACTAAACAAATACTGGGTTGAAGTACTTCTATGAATCTCCACATGGACAACAGAAATGAATTTTCAGTTACTGCTCCAGTGTACTAGTCTCAATATCAATGACGTTATTGCGCTCTAGTGGCATTAATTGTCAGGATTTATGACCTGGGAGAATCAGGGTCTACTAAATGCTTATATTGGCTTACTGTATAAAATGTATATAGTTAAATGTTTGCTGGTTTATCATTATAAATTTCATGCAAAGGAAGTCAAAACTGTATGATTTCAATTTAAAAAACAGCTTTAAGTAAAAAGATTTATTTTATGGTGTAAGCACATATGAAATGAATTTTACTATTAAAGGATAAATATTTACAATAAAAATTGCATTAAATGTAACAAAAAAAAAAACGCAGTGACTTTCATACAATCTACCATGGGTCAGTGCTGTAATCTACCATGGGTTTGTGCTCATAATGTGGGGACTAGAAGCTGTACTCAAAGTACTCAAAGTAGAAACAAGACCCAGTCAAGTACCCAGACAAACAAAACAATACCAATGAATACAGAAATGCCCCATCAATGTATGTTTCAGGTAAGGTGGCTTTATGTGACTGCTACAGTAAACTGAGGTTATAATAACGATATATTCTGCAGCTGTGTTTCAGCTGCCTTAGCCTGCCTCAGAATTACATTTGAGACATTACAAAATAAGCACGACCGTTCTGACGCGCAATAATCTTAAATATTTCCCGACAAGTTTTGTTTTTTTGTTTACTGCTGCTGTTATGCAGATTAAACGTACGTACTCACCCTCCCAGCTACTCTTGCTTACCGTTATTTTACATGCATACTACAGAGATACATTTTATATGTTACAGCCTTACTATTTTGAGCTTAATTCATTTATCCACACACTGCATGTATCAGAGAGTGAAGTGTAAGATAACACCCTGAGAAAATAAAATTTTAAAATAAAAAACATACACAGATTAACTATCAATGTGCTATAATGAGAAAAAAGACCATAAAAAGCAAACCAACAGAAAGTTGTGAAAGCACTGGCGAATTAAACACAGCATCATGCTGATAAACCCCCCCTTTCTCACTTATATGCCGCTGCAGAGGGTGGTAAACCGTGTAGAGTGACACGCACAAGACCGCCAGTGCTGTTTAAAGGGCAGAGCAAGAAAGCGGGCACTCTGACTGCACACGCAGCAGGAGAAAATGAGACCAAGTGACACAAGCCAAATTTTAAAAGAGGAAACTCTAAAGAACTGGATCGCATTAGTACAGTTTTTCCTAACAAATCTCTGCTAACAGAAAATCAAAACACAGCACGTTTAAACAGCAGTACACTTCCCATAAGAAATACTGTAAGTCACACACAAGTAACACAGCCCCGAAGGTCCTAAATCTCAAATGGTTAAGATACTTCATGAACCCCGAAAACCAGCATTCCTCAGAAGGAAAAAAAAAAAAACATAATCCTTATATATAAACCACACTGATACATTTCCCAGCACTCAGGCCAACATACTGAAGTCCATGATACATGTGTAAGCATTCATCACATGTACACGTACAGTGTACACACACACACGCACTTTAATTTATACATCTATTTTACTACATCATCAACTGCTCTGAATCATTGCCTATCAGTATAAATAATTTGTGAATATATTGTGGTTGCAGCCACTTTCGCTACTGATAAATGTATAGAACATTCACGTATAGAATATTTGCCAGGCTTGAAAGGCTTTTCCAAGTCACAAGCAGCCATTTCCCAGGTGCGCGACCCATTAAAAAAAAAATTCTATTAATTGTCAAACAGAGGAAATGGCAACAGGAAATAAAATAGTAAGTGAGAGTCTGAATAGCCTCTGATATTTACACCTACCAACTGTCTACTTGTAATCTGCTATCATCAAAGGTCTCTGTGAAGGAGCACCCTACGGAGGGAAGGAGATACTGTAAAGGCTTGGCCTTCGACCACCGCAGAAGGCACGCCCAGGCCCAGGCAGGGGGGTCCCGGGTGTTTGCCCAGGTCTTCTCAGCTTTGCCACTTCCTCCCCAGTAACGTCAAAAAAATATCTGCTTGGCGTCCGAAGGGTTCTGTTCCATTGGACAGTACGGACATTTGAGCCTGCAGAGAGAGACACACGACGGCGTGCTGAGAGATTTTTACAAATTATATGTCGTTCCATGTTATTATACAGCCAGGCACAGGATGACCGTTCCTCAGTAAAGACACAGGAGACACTCTCTACATCACAACATTTAAAGCGCCCCAGTGTGGACCCACCAGAAGCACAGAGAGTGAGAGAGTGAGTGAGAGTGAGAGAGGGAGTGGGAGAGAGGGGGAGAGAGACAAAATAAAGGTGAAGTCTTACTTCCCAGCATTGGTAAGCTTATTCAAGGCATCTCGAGAGATGACATGACCGCAGATGAGTTTCATGGGAGGGTTACTCTCTGAGGTCTGCTGCCTCAGAATGGGACAGGCGAATACAGAGTGATACCAACACTTCTTCCCCAAGTCAATCTCAATCTGCGGAAGGAAAAAAAAAATAGAGAGAGAATGGCATCATTACCGGATGGAAAACTAAGCAGTAACTCCGAGAGGCCAAAAAGTACTAATACTCCAAGTACTAATACTCTTCCAAAGATCTCAGCTGCAAGTAGCATTACCAAAACTAGCAAGCTATCACACATCCTTAAAACGGACATCCGTCATGCGGTCCATACAACAAAAATCATTTCTCTCCCCACATGCATTCCTTACCGGCAGCTCGTCTTTGTGTGTCCAAACACCACTGCATTGCCTCTGCTCAATGACCTGCTTAATGTTCATGAGCACCGGCAAGGCCATGCAACCAGACGCAAAGCTGTAGATACAACAGAAACAGAAACATGACTTATGTGGTATATCAATTCTGCCACTTGACAGGATCATGGGAAATATAGTCCTGTATTACAGTAGGGAGCAGAAACACACACATCTGCTTAAATACCATAGAGTTGGATTAGCTATTAGCCAACAATAGGATTCACATGCAGAATGTAAAAAATAGAACAGCAAATTACACATGTAATAAAATCACTGCGCATTAACTAAACGAACAACACTTTTGCAGTGTCCAAACCAAAATGTATCACTAGTGAAGAAGCAGTGGAGCACATGACCGGCTCGACGGCTGAAGGTGCTCTGACCTGACGCTGAGTGGCGACTCCACCGACAGACCCAGCAGAGCACAAGCATCCCTGGTGAAGATGTTGCAGATCTCAGCCCACTGGTTGGTCTCCAATAAGCTCCGGTACGGAGAGTTTTCAATACCATGTCGAAGGTACACCAGACTGCCCATCAGGATCTGGATATCTGAGCCGCAAACACAATAATAATAACAACAATAATAAAATAATAATAATAATAATAACAGTAATAATGACACTTTGTTGATCCCTCGCGGGGACATTCTCTCTTCAGCTTCTCCATCTTACTCCCCTTGACACACAGACACATGTAGGTGAGAGTAAGTCTGGCAGTGGGTGGCAGCCACCTGCAGGGGGGCCCATGGAGCTGGGGGTTAAGGGCCCTGATCAAGGGCCCATGGACGTGTGACTATTCTGCGGAGGCCGGGTCCAAACTGGCAACTTTCGGATCACGGTCACAGAGGCTTAGTCCGCAGCAGATCCCATCCACATACCAGACCATAGCAGAGGTCCTTGTTCATGACTACAAGACTGCACTGTTATAACAATTCAAGTGACTGTCACAGTGGTAAGTCACTGCCATAGAATGAGTCACCCATCCAGTTTAAAACAGGGGTTCTCTGGACCGCGGACCGAACTACAAAAAAATCCAGACCCAGTCGACTGCACACCCCATGCATCATTCTCTTTAATGTGAAAAAGGCTTCCTATTTTTGTTATATATTGATGTCTAAACCAAAGGCTATCGTTAATTCATTAAAGTTCATGAAATGCTGTTTTGTTATTGAAAAAGGATCCAGATCTATGACCAAAAGGTCTGAGAACTCCTGGTTTACTCATACTGCACAGCTCACCCCTCTGGTGCTGCGAGGCGAAAGGCTGGAAATGGCGCGCGTACTGCAGCACCTCCTGCTGGTTGGCCATGCCCCCATTCAGCAGGCTAATGAAGTACAGGCGGTGCAGCTTGAACTCCAGCGTGCTGTTCAGATCCAGGAGCCGCTGACGGTTCGCCACGGCCCACCTGCAAACCACGCGGACGCATGAGTGGTTGAACTTCCCCGGCCAGCCAGCGATAGAGCAGGAAAATGAACGTACTCCAATGCCGGTCTGAGGTCCTGCATTCTCAAAGCTTCTAAAATGCGATTCAGCTCCAGGAATGGCTGCTTCAGGCTCATGTCAATCACAACCCCTGATTCCTGTCAGACAAATTACAAATTTCACGTAATGCTACACAGTACAATTGAAGAAAAAAATTCTTTAACAATCAGACATCATCTTAGCATGCAACACAACAGAACTTATGTATATTTCATTAAATAAAAATAAATATTCATCATCAAGTAAGGGTGTGGATCAATGTGCGAGCCAGATTTAATTTTTAACAGTTACAGTTTCCCTGACGCTAAAGCCTAGAGTAGCCTGTGAATTAATCCACCCCTGGCTTCATATAATCCAGACTGGGATAAGCAGTTAGAAAATGAATGGATGGATGGATGGATGGATGGATGGATGGATGACAATTTTGCGCCCTTTTTTGTAACAGAGAGCACCATCTAGTGGGACCAAAATATATAGCAAATGGTTCATGAGGCATCACTTTGTCCATCACGAGTGTAACCACATTTCTCTGAGCTCATTACAGAATTCCAAGATAAAGAAGACCAGAAATGTCCCCTGGTGGCATCAGAGGGCGAAAGTTTTTAAGAAAGCAATTTTTCTGTGCATAGGCCCTGAAACACATTCACGAGACATCCAAGACATTCAGTGATTAAAAAAAGACAGCTTACCTGACAGAGGTCCTCTGCCACACTCAGCATTCCTTGCCGATACAGATGCTCTACGATGGTTTCACTTAAATATTTCTGCCTCTCTGGGGAGTCCCACACTGTCTCAGCCACAACCGCACTGACCTCTGCGTCGAAATTCTGAAAGGAAATAGAATATACACACACGCGCATATTTCCAAAAGGTCTCAACAACTGGACGCAGCTCTGAGCATGGTGAGGAGTCACGGTGTTTTGGGAGTGCCTACCCTGTCGATGGCCTTTCCCACTTTGGACACGCTGCCATGTATGTCCTTGTGCCGTGAGGCAAGCATTTGCACCGTGTCTTTGACGTTTCTGCAGCACTGGGCCATTGACTGGGAGAAGACTGACAAGTCGGCGTCCTGGACCCCTACATGGCGGCACTGAATATGAACGCTGCCACCAAAGACCAACTGTCCAATATGACCAACTGTACACAGATAACCTTAAGGCTGTGATGCATCACTGTATAGTAGTGATGGACAAAATGACACTTTATGAACCACTTAGCGTATTTTTTTACCCCCTAGTTAGTGCCTTCTGTCCATCACTACTGTATAGTGAGACCCCCCCCCATTAAGTTAAATTGAACAAATAAAAAAAATAAGGCAGGCTCTAATAAGGCGATATGATAAGCACAACCCCATAACAGTTTTATATATCAAGGTCCCACACAAAAAAAAGTCATGAACAAACTTGTAAATTTATTATTGCATTATTTACATAAGGATATGACAACAGTTATAAAGAAGTCATTTGGCCTATATAAGACTGTATTTCAATAGATCTAATTTAAATACTTTTTAAAACACTAAAAATGCTAAAAGGAAAAAAAGGCAGGAAACCAACACATATGATGTAAAGGGTGCCAATTCCAAAGAGACGCTACTTGCACATGCCTTACCGAATGCGACCAGCTGGCCTCGCAGCTCACAGACGTAGCGCAGCAGTTCATCCAGACGCTCCTCTGACATGTGGCCATACATGACAAACCGGTGGAGCACCTTCTCCAACTCCCGCTCTACACAGGCACACTGCTCCATTGTTGGGAAGCACAGACACCACCTCTGCCACCCACCAGGAAGGAAGGACTAGTTAGGCTGGTAATGTGTTAGTTACCTCAAGAAGTATCAAGGTGTTACTCAGTAAATCACACTTCACGACAATGACACTAGTGTGTAACATCAGATAATAACCTTACACACACACACACAGTAGAACAGAATTTTTTATCCTTTTTCCAGAATAACTAGCCTTTACACTTTTTCCTACAGTATGCTAGTTTGCTTGTTAAGAAAAGTTCACCAAGAAATCCCAGGTGATCAGCAGAGACGACTGGAAATCAGAACACATCTGTATGATTATTTCAACATAACTAACGCAGCAATAAGACCAAAACCGCATTAGCAATATATGGGAAAAAGTGAAGGTTTAATGACTGTGGTAAATAAATTTGACTGTGGCTGTAAATTTGTGGATAGGGACAACTAGACATGACAACTATACTCTGTCATTTTATTCGGATTGGGAATACTTAAAGAAAACCTTCCAAATAAACTGAATTAAATTAAACTGAATTGAAACTCAATAACACTTTTGAGTAAAATCTTATTTTTAGATAATACAAGCAAGTGGTGACGATTAACATACGTATATCATATTTTATAAGCCGTTTGGCTTACTTAAGAATATATAATTCTTGAATATAATTCATTAAATGTTAGCATAAAGTAGTGGCCACATGCATTCCACGTTCTTTTCAGTCAAAGTTATCCCAGATCTCCGTCTTAGCCAGACACTTCGGCATTATTTATTTCTACGACCACGGCAAACTGTATTCACATTTCACTAACTAAACTATCCACTTACATTTAGGCAAAAGCGTGACAGTTGCCTGCCAAACAGCAGACTAACACACAGATAAACTGCTTTAGGTACACACGATTAACGGAAGGAGAAGGAAAACAACAAACGTGTTAGGGCAGACGGCTATATTGTCGACTACATATCTAAATATGAAATCAAAGGCAAAACAACGAAGCAGTATATTTAACAGTAATGAGTATTAGCTACTACTAGTGATGCTCCGGATACAACTAGCAGAACTGTCACAGCGCAGCCTGTCCAAACAGCCGAGGCTAGCAAGCGAGTAACGTTGGTAAATAAGACATATTTAGTCTCAACTTCTAGTCACACGACTAACCGTGTAGAATGCTTACACGTCACACATCTTCGCTGAACAAAAGGGATATTCGTAAAATAACACATCAATTGCAAGGCCAAAAATGCCATTTACCTGCAGTTACAGTGTTCGTTCACTGGCTCTTTAACTTTACTTCCGGTGGAAATAAGCAGGAGCGACGGGAAAACAGAAGCCGAAGTGCGCATGCCCACTATCCCGGAAGTGACGACTTATGTGAAGGCTCGTGGTCAGAGTCGCGTGGTTTACAAACAGGGGTTGCAGGTTGTAGGTGGGGAACAAAAGCAAGCTGACCCACAAAGGGCACACCCCAAGCAGCAGACCCGCCACAGTCTAGCTTTTAAGCATGAATATACTGTTTTTATGCTGTGAAATGGTAAAAGTGCTGTAGGCGTTTCTAACGTGGAAGCGAATCTACAATTCTAGTAGCTGCGGGTTCAACGGTATATTTGAAAACGTGGGAAAGTCACTGAAAATCTTTAAATTCAGACATTTAAGATATGTAAGCTGTACTGCCACTGCGTCATATACACTGTGGCTGCAAATAGATATACATAAAAGTTTTTGGTAAACGTATTATTAGTAGTAGTAGTAGTAGTATTGCTGTTGTCTTATGAATTTAAATTTTCAGTAGTCAAAACAGAATAATTTACCATCATCTTAGTGATTCCTGTAGTATTGGGAGTCTGTAGTTCGTTCTAGAAAGAGCTGAAGTAAGATTTAAGATGTGATGGTTGTTGGGATATTGCCAATATTGCTGCTTGCATTTAACCAATGTGAACAAGCAGCAATATCAGCAATTTTACCGATATCCCGAGGGGCAGAGATCAAGGTATGTAAGTGCAGTTTCAGTGAGTTAATGAAATTCCCATAGGAACTGTAATCAAATTCGTCTAATGGCAAGTTGGATTTTTTTGATGCAAAACATTACAAATATTTGTATAACAAGTATGACAAAAGTACAGCAGTTATCCCAAATATTCCTGTTCACATGAATCCACGTCACCCTTTCTGTACAAATAATTACAAACGTGGAAATTACACCTCATATATTTAACTTTCTGCCCGTGAAACACTGTATGTTAGGGATTGGCGGGTACAGAAGATGGAAGGACGCTTTATGAAAATGTCCTACGATTAAAAATGCTTTGAAGGCATTTGGTTGGCTTGTGTTAACTTTATAAATGCATATTGCTATACAGTATTACATCTGTCTGCTATTGTACAGAATTGCTACCAGTGTCGCTCTTTTGCATAGACATTGGGTGGCGCCATCATTTAGACCCGAACACGTTGGTTGTGTTGGGCTGTTTCTCTGGTACAGTCCGATCCAAGCGCCGTCGGTCCCGAGCTGTAGGACGCGGCGTTTCCTCCTCCTCCATGCGGACAGCAGGGTAGCCGGTTAGCTGCTTTTAATGAAGCCAGAATGCGGCTATGCAGCGCACACGTTGCAATAAGGAGGATCGGTCAGAAAATAAGCGCGGACACAGCGCTGTAGTATTTACGCATGACTTACAATGACATTACTGCAAACAGCACAGTCTGACTCGGTGCTGCTCCCGTGTGATTTTCATTAGCTGTGAGTAACCCCTTTTGTTTGGTAATATTTATGTATTATGTTTTTAGCGTACGATAGGGTTTATTTTTTATGATCAAATAGAATGATGTGGGGTTAGTAACCCGCTAGCTGCGGAGCTCGGAAGATGTAGCTTTAAATGAAGTTGTTTACTTGGGTGTGTCAAACGTGGATAACATGGTTGACAATAACGTTCATAACCAAGTGTATTGTTAAGATGTTAAATATGCCCCAGAATTACTTGACAATGAATGTAACAAACAGAGACGTGCTAGTTATATGTACCATGAAATATGCAAATATTGAAAGTATGAAATGTATCCATACCCACGTTTTTGTATTTTTGTCTTTATTTATGTGCTACAAAAAATTGCCATATAAACAAAAGAATTAGTATCTATATATCTCAGCGTTTTGGAGGCTTCATGAGAACTGTAACTATTTTTTTTAATGTCTGGGTCCAAGTCTAACCTCTTTACAAAGTTATATTTATTTATTTTTAAAAAACAACAACACTGAAATATCACTACTGTACCCCAAACTGGGGTTTAACCTTATGTATGTGCAGTTCCTGATGTATGATTTTATATATTATATGTATATATCAGTATTATTCTGCCTATTTCCTTGGCAGACTCGTTTTATTGCTTCGATTCACGGGCTCTTCTCACGATGAGTGGTCAGCGAGTGGATGCCAAGGTGGTTATGCTGGGCAAGGAGTATGTTGGGAAAACGAGTCTAGTGGAAAGGTTTGCACACAACCGATTCTTCTTTGGCCCGTATCAAAATGTGAGTATGATTTGTTTGTCTTTGGTATTACATGTCTGTGTATGCTGCACTGATGTAAAATGTAATTTACTTTTGAAAATGGATGGATGGACGTTATTTTTGCGCTTGTGTTTAAGTGCAAAGTGTTTCTTGGTGCTACATAATGAAGTGTATTTTTAAAATATAGAAATCATTACAGAACAGATGGTGACTTCTACAAAACAGGCAAGAAGCATCCCTGAAGGGGAAGAATTAACATTTATGACAAAAGTGGTTGGATTAAATTAGAAGTGATTGAGACAGATTTGATTGCATTGGTCAAAGAAGAACTGATCATAAAAAGAGACAAGCGTTTTAACTTACTAGAATCTAAAATTAGAATTTAGTCTTCTCAGCAAATTTATTGTGTATTCATGATATGATAACCTCCAGAGCAGAGCACCTACCTAGTAAGTGAGAAGCTTTCTCGCTGTCCATGCTGAGGTGTTATCCAGGAACACAGATGTGTTCATCACATATGTTGTCACAGGGTTGTTTGAGAAGTGCAGGGCCAAAGTTTCCTTCATCTGCTTGATGCAGAGGAACAACCTCATGGGGAATTTGGGGTGTTGTTTAGAGAAGCCTGCAGATGTTTTGAAACTTAGTGAAAGGTGTGTGAACTTTACATGCCTTCTAAATGGCCATGTATAACATTGTAAGTGAATTTGTTTTTTTACTATTTAACACTTTTTAAAAACTGTTTTTACCTCTCCATATGGTTCAGCATGTGGAGTGTGAAGTAATCAGTATATCTAGGGCAGGGGTCTCCAACTCCAGTCCTGGAGAGCTACTATCCAGTAAGTTTTCTGTCCCCCTTGGCTTCTGATGAGCCACACCTGTTCCTGGTATTTACCTGAGGACTAGTGTGGCTCATCAGAAGCCAGGTAGGATAGAAAACCTATTGGACGGTAGCTCTCCATGACAGGAGTTGCAGACCCCGGATCTAGGGCCACTTTATGAGAACATGGTATGAGAAATGTATGTATATATATTTGCCAACAGACTATTGGAGCAGCATTTGTTGCCAAACAGATTCAGATGGGAGATAAAGTATTGACTCTTGGAATCTGGGTAAGACCTGTTGTAAGATTGTTTTGCACGCTGGTTTCACTAAAAAAAAATTGACTCAACCAATATGTACATTGGCCAAAATATCAGCCAGTATTATGGTTCCACAGATACAACCTTGCACTGTGACCCCTAAACGTGCCACCACCATGTGTCTGTGTTTCATGGAACCTGATTGGATGAAGAGGGAGTATCTCTATGGAGATGCATCACTCTCATTCTATTTTGTTCAATAGAATAGACTGCACTTTTTTTTCTCATGAGAATGTATTTCCTTATTTTAAGGTAAAGTTTGAATATGGTAAATCGTCAATCGTATCTGTCAGTACATTTTATTAATTGGTAGGATCCTACTGTGTATTCAACAAATTCTGCCTTGGAGCTTTAGTGAAGTAAACCTTTGGATGTTACTGGTGTCTGAAAATACATGATGGCTAATACCACTGAAAATACATGATGGCTATATATCACTGAACATACATGATGGCTACATACCACTGAACATACATGATGGCTACATACCACTGAACATACATGATGGCTATATACCACTGAACATACATGATGGCAACATACCACTGAACATACATGATGGCTATATACCACTGAACATACTGTACATGACGGCTATATACCACTGAACATACATGATGGCTATATACCACTGAACATACATGACTGCTATATACCACCTCTGTCTTTTGTGAGGCTGAGTGTTTAAGTGGTCTTGCTATAATCCACTTGTGCTTACCCCTTCTTCTTATGCTTACCCAGGACACAGCTGGATCAGAACGTTACGAAGCCATGA
>JAODUD010000002.1:7037424-7047864 GCA_026784285.1 Stomatorhinus walkeri | reverse complement strand
AGGTGGTTTGGGCATCTATCTAGGACGCCTCCTGGACGGCTCTCTGAGGAGGTGTTTCGGGCAGGTCCAACCGGGAGGAGGCCCCAGGGCAGACCCAGGACATGTGGAATGAATGAATATTCTCCTTTTTTCCTCTCATTCATGTGCCTCACCTGTCTGGTTTACAGTGTCTGCACTTTAAGTCTATACACTGCTCCGCGGTCTGGGAGATCATCGTGCCACTCTATGCTTGGAATGCATATAGATGGTAAGACGATAAAAACCTACTTGACTTGTGCTTCACATGCAGTATTAGCTCCTATATGAGATTTAGAGAATCACTGCACTTGCACAGAGACATTATGTTCTGAATGGCCTCCTCTGCTGTGTAACTGTGTAGCTGCAGTGCCGTGTGCCGATGGGGCACCTACCTGACGTGCACTCCTGACACACAAAGCGGCCCTGGGGCATCTCCGACAGGCCGATGCACTCCAGGTGAAAGGCCCCGCAGCACTGGCCCTCACAGAGCAGCAGCTCCCCCGTTTTCTCACACACCTGGGTCAGTGGGCGGGGCCAAAGGTCAGGATCACGTGCCGATTGGCCGGCTCGGAGGGCTACGCACACTTCGACGGCACTCACCTGACACACGTTCTCCTTCATGGAGGCGGCGCCCCCTTTCTCCGCCATGGATTTCTTGCCCCCGATGAGTCCTGATTGGCCCAGCAGGTTGTCCTTGGATGATAACTGGCTGTCATCGTTACTAGACGAGAAGCCCTAAACACAGGATGATGTCTTTGTGATCCAACAGTGGCTCCTGATTCCTGGACACTCAACAATTCCCGCTAACATTCACGACACTGTTCTTTAACAACCTTTAACAAGCTCTTCAGCTGAACTAGACGGGTAAACTATCCAGTTACAAAACAATATTGTACTGCTTAAAATAGTATTACTCAGTAAAGGCTCAGCCATTGAACCAAATGAAACAGTACTGCTGTGATCTTTATTCTTCCTAGCCGTGATACAAATCGATTCTTCATGCACAAGAACGGTGTCCTTGTCAGCGCTTGCATCCTTCGAAGGACATATTCTACGTAGCTTTTGTAAGCTGCGTCGTTCGAAGGTCCACGTGATGCATCTTGGGATATATCCAATGGATGGATATTTTACTCGGCTAAAGGAGGACGCATTCCTAGAGCACACTGGAAGGAGCCCTCGATATGGGACAGCCTCGTCACGTCGGCGTGACGTAACCAGACTTTGAATGCAACATCAGAAAAATGGAACTCTTGAATTAGGACACTGATGAACTCTTAACCTCTGTATGCAGCTGTAACTGACCTCGGGGTCCACACCCCCCGCTGTGTTTTCATGTGGTCCTTCTTCTTCTGCAACCACAGTTAGATCCCAGTCACTCTCCGCCTCTAGACTGCTGTGGTCCGAGGCCTCCTTAAACGGGGGGGGGGACTCTGCCTTTGGGCGCTTCTTCTTCGGTTTATGAGACTGCTGCACAGAGCCTGAGAACCAGCAAAGCAAGTGAATCGTACGCAGGGGCGGCGGATCGCTTGGTAGCGGAAAACATCAAGGTTGTCGCTTGAGGTTCCTGAAGAATGTCAGATGCTGTACATTTGAGCAAAAGAAGATTAGTCTCAAATTCTCCAATTTGAAAAACTGGCGAAAATGCAAAATGTACAATATAATGTACAATGGCTGCATAACGCAATGAGTTGAGCATGTGGCTACCTGTAATGCCCTCAGTCGTGTGTTTGAATCTTAAAGGCCTGATGAGGTGGCTGAGTGGTTAAGGCAATGGATTGCTAATCCATTGTGCTCTGCACGCATGGGTTCAAATCCCATCCTCGTCGACTCTTTTGTGGGCAGTGGTGGCTTAATGGTTAGGGACGCGCACTTGTAATTAAAAGATTACTGGTTTGAATCCCCATCCAGCAAGGCACCGCTGAGGTACCCTGAGCAAGGTACCACCCCCAAGCACTGCTCCCCGGGCGCTGAATTAGCTGCCCCCTGCTATGTCACAGCGTCACACATGGGTTAAATGCAGCGGACGCATTTTGTTGTGGTGTGTCAACAATGACCACAGATCTTCAAATTCTTATTCAGTAATGTACTAGAATAACCAACAACAAAAAATATTAAACAAAATCAGTCTAAATGTAAATTATTGAAATTGTAACTGCTTTGGAAAAACACATCAGGAAGCGAATAAAAATACAACAATGGCTCCCAGTCTAGTAGGAACAAGTGACCGTGTGAGTTACCGTTACAACACATGCTACAGATGCACGTGCATTATGCTGCAAACCACAGAAACGACAAATCACAGACAAGACAAATCACAGACAAGGTGTGTGCTCACCTGAAAAGCCAACATGGCATGGAGTCGATCCAGAAACATCCTTCTTTGCAAACTTAATCTGCAATAAACATTTGTATTTACTAAAGGTGGCCGCACTCGCATGTCAGACAGTGATGCGCGATGACACAGATAAGGAAAGTACGCAAACAAAGAACAAAGGGAATGCTCTGGGGGGGGCTGTGTCGATGAGCTCGCGGGACCCCTCTGCCTCTATGCCTGGTGGCTTCCCTCACCTCTGTAAGCAACTCCTCTTTCTCCTGGAATCCCGACTTCTCCTCTGCCCATTTACCTTGTTCCCTACACTCCTGAACCTCCAGAAGAGGGGAAGGAGAAAATAAAACGGGGAGGGGGAAAAAAATTCTGTCTTTTAACGACATGCATCGGACACACAACGGCTGGAAAACCTCAGCGTGAGATATAATCCCCACACCAGGCTGCTGCCCCGTGTCCCAGATGTTACTGGCACGTTCAGATCCCATTTCATTAAGCAAACACAAAACGACAACAGAAATGCACACGAAATGAGGTATGAAACGTGTGCGATGCAGAATGGAGGATTCTGAAGAATGTCTCTGCTGAAAATACCTTCTTTTTTGGAACCACAACAGGTTCTGCTTCAATTGAGCACTCAAGAATCTTCTTGGTAGGCTTCCGCTGTCGCTTTTTGTCTTGACATTCTGGAGAAGAAAAAAGCAAATCAGCAAGTGTTTCAAACAACCTCCTTGAATTTTCAAGTTTGTGTTTTGTTTTTTTTTTCCTTGAAAAAAGCAAGAGGGAACATGGATCAAAAATGCACTGATTCTCCAATTAATCTGTTACAAATAATTACAGTCTGTATTTGACCTGTAATTAAGTTAAAATACCGTCATATTCATCAACACTAATGTGTGACCGAAACAGAATAGTCCCTTCTGTTGGCTGTGAAGGGATCTGAACGCAAAAGCAATTAAAACATTTGGCAAATGCCGCCATGACACCATCATGCTGAAGAAAGTTCTCAAAGAAATACAGACAATAGGGGAACTTTTGCGAAGATGTCAGAGAAATTAGCCATAAAACAACCACAAATCCACAGCTAAAAGTTCAAAACATCTGTCTTCCACGACTGCATCGCAGGGGTAAAATGGCTCGAAAACTTCAATTCTTTCAACATTAACATCGTGTTAAACAAAGCATCAATGTGGATGTCTTTCCCTATACCTTTCATTGTCAGATGGTTAAAAAAAAGAAATTTCCTTGTTCTATGGACATGCTGAACACTGCAATGTTCCAATCCAGAAAATCTGAAAGAAACTTCTCTAAATATGGCACTATTTTGAGTCTTCTGGTACTGATGCTGATTAATATTTTGAAAGGGAGTTTCAAAGTTGCTATAAAACAAGACAGGTAGCAAAACTGGGTTTTTATTTTTGCAAGCTTTCATTTAAATTTTTAAGATTTTTATTTTGAATCAAAATATTTGCTTTTTGTAATAATTTTTCAATATGAAAGAAAAAGAAAACACAGCAGTCCTCAGGTGGGTGCAAATTTCTGGCACGTTGCTTGCAAATTATATAAATAAATTCATTGAGCAATACGGGAGTGGAGAATTAGGCTTGTTGGGGTAACGGTAAATGGACTGCATTTATATAGCGCTTTCTTCCAAAGCGCTTTACAATAATGCCTCTCATTCACCCATTCTCACACACACCGGTGGCAGAGGCTACCATGCAAGGCACCAACCTGCCTACCGGGAGCAATTGGGGATACAGTGTCTTGCTCAAGGACACTTTGATGGGGTCAGAAGGAAACAGGGCTCGAACCGGCAACCCTACAGTTGCCGAACGATACTGCTACCTCCTGCGCCACCATCTTCCCGTTAAACAGGCAGGTTAACGGTTTTCCTCAGATATCAGTGTTATCTTCATCTAGATAATTAAGTAGGCACTCATAGGTAAGTAGGAATTTATATCTGTCACATACTAGACCCATGAAAGGAAGTTCAAAATCTATCAAATCAGCCACCTAAAGGCCATAGGATGTCATTACACCCAAGATGGCTCATAGAGGTAAACACTGTGTCTCCTCTCTTTAAAGACAAGAGGATTTGTTTACCAGAAGACTTTGTTTTTGCCGATTCCCCATCCGCCACCTCTTCTGAAGGAGAGGGCGCTTCTGGGGGCGGGGTTAATGTGTCAATGGGAAGAGTGAGGTCATCCTGGGGAGGGGTATGCTCTAAAATAGTCTGGGTTTGTCCAACAAGGCCCTTGGACGGTTCTTCGGGAGGTGGGGTCTGCATCTCTGGCAATGAGCTCAGAAGGTCCTGCATTATGCTCCTGCTCTCAAGTTGCTCTTCTCTGGCATGTTCCATGTCATAATTCTGAAAGGCAAAAGTTGAAAGAAATTGGCCAAGTGTTGCTCAACAACACGACTGCAGGCCGCGCTCACAATTTGTCACATTTGCACATACTTGGAACACTCTATGCAAATTATTGAAATTTACAGCACATTTTGTTTAGACCTGACCAGAGAGACATCCTGATTTTGCCGAGCTTGATGTGTCCCTGGATCAATAAGAGAAGGGCTTGCGTTTCACTTCTTTAACCAATCACAGTCTTCATCGTATGACATCACTGCATTAGTCTGTTTCTTTTTCTTCTCATTTTTAAACTCAAAGCTTCCATCCATCAGCACAGGAGCAGTGTGAGGCTCAGCAGGCTCAGCCTCTGTGCCGGCGATCGCAAGGGTGCTGGTTCAAGACAGTTATTTATTAGTATTTACTATTAGTAGTAGTAGTAGTGTTGCTGCTGTTGTTGTTACTACTACTACTACTGTTGTTGTTACTACTACTATTACTGTTGTTGTTATTATCATTACTACTAGTGCTAATATATACTACTGCTAATATTATCATCATGTAATGAAGACGCACCCTTACATTGCTCCGTACAGCCTTTGCAGGTAAGCACGTCCCTACGTTTTGCCTGTTTATCTATGACAAATCCCTTAACAAAAGGCAGACACAGTAAAACAGGAACTTTAGAAATCTGTGCACCTTGCCTCTTAACAGAAAACTCTGGTTTTAATCAACGTGGTGATGTCATACGATGAAGACAATGATTGATTAAAGAAGTGAAATGCAAGCCCCTCCCTTACTGACCCAGGGACATGGCAAAATCAGGACATGCCTGAGCAGAGGGTGATCAATTTCTGATGTAGATTAAGATTTTGGTTGTGCAATTCAAGATGTTCATGCAAGCAGTCATGCTTCAGACATCCCATCAAAAGAAACATCTACAATGATGTAAATTCCAGTGATTCCAGTGAACAAATTCCAGTGACAGTCACTTTTAATAAATGTCATTGCATGGCCCACAATGCTGTCTTGAGAAGCAAAATCACTATACCAAACAGCAGCAGACATGTTTTTATAACATATAAAATGGCAGTGATCTGACAGACACTGCTGGATAATGATACAAGGCAAATAATTGATGACCAGATTATGAATATGTGCTTTACTCACAGTTTACTTTTGGTCTAAACCAGGAATATGTTACTGACGTGAAATCACCATGAAAACACCACCACGCTGTGAAACACCCACCATTCCTGAAGGCCCTTGCGTTTTCTTTGCTTTTTTCTTCACTGAAAAAATGTGATCGTACTCCTCAGTCCATTCCAGAAGCCTTTTACTTGGTTTCCTGAGACGCTTATTTTCTGAATGTGCTGCTGAATAAATGTAAAATTTCTCATGAAATACTGGACGATGAAACACAATACTCATCAATCACTGTATGGGGAGAAAAATAATGGATAACTTACCTGAAGAGACTTCATTCACCTCTGAAATGTTTTTAGACATCTGAGTGTCAGTTTGCTTGCTGACTCCCTTCTTTGGATGGGAAGATCTTGACATATCTGGAGTGTGACCAATATTGTCCCTGCAGGCCCTACTGTGTTCTGAAGGCACCACGGTCAGTGGCTGCTCAATCAGAGCGCTGTTATATTCCCCTGACTTCAGTAACTCAGTGCCACCTTCCTCAAACCTCTGCCAGCGTTTTTTTGGTGCCACCCTAGTGATGTTGCTCAGGCCACAACTGTCAGTCAGAAGATCGGCATACTCGGCAGATGAATCTGCTGCCCCATCAGTTGGGCCAATGGGCTGACCCTTCCCATAAGCATCCTCCAAATAAGTATTGCCACCACTCACTCGCTTCGTCAACAACAAAGATTGCTTTTTAGAATGCTGATTCAGGCTTGAAATATGCTTAACTTCTGTAAATAAAAAGTCCTTCTCTGCCTTGTCTCTAATACTTTTCTTTTTTGAGCTCAGCCTTTGCCTAACTTTCTTCAGCTTTACTCGAGAGCTCTTGGAACTCAACGCCGTCTCCTTCTGCCTGACTGCTGGGGTCCAGTTCTGCTCAAAGAACTCAATCCTTGTACCACGAGCCGTTCGTTCTCCTGACCGAGGCGACAAAAGAGACGGTTCTTCTTTAATGAGAGCAGAGGTAGGTCCGTTAGCACCTGGCGCAAGAACCAAAGGAGAACCATCCTTTTCTCTGCTATCATGCATATCTTTTAGCAGCATCAGAAAGGTACTGAATTTGTAGTTGGTGTCTGCTCGAAAGGTAGCAGGCTTACTACTGTTCCCATCTTCATCTGCCAAGGACTTGAATGAAATCAAGTTGATATCATGGAAAGCATCCATGGGTGGTGGCGGTGAAGAAGAACTACAGGAGGAAATGTCTGATAATGAGCTGTTCTTATTTACTGCAGAGCCCAGGCATCCAGAGACGGAGCTGCCGTCATCTTCTGATTTCACAGACGATCCATTTGAGGCGTTATTTTCCTCAGACTCTGCAAACTTCAGGACAGTAGCTGGGGAGGTGTGATCACTGGAAACAAAAGGAGCTTGTTTATTCTTTGCACGCTTATCTGCTATTTCCAGTTTATCGGGTGGAGTTTTTGTTTTGACAAACACATCCTCCTCTGTATCAAAATTGGGAAAAAGAGGCTCAGAGTCCGGGCTAGAGAGGGGCTTCTCTTTCAGCTTCTCCTCCATCGCTAAAGCTCTTGTTATGAGGTGATTACTGGCAGAAAGTCTATCAAGAGGGGTCTTTGAAAAGTGACACAGATCCAGGCCTCCTATTGAACTGGTGCCCTCTGGTTTTCCTATAGATGAAACTGCTATGCCCAAAGTTAAGTTATCAGCTAGATGATGCCCTGAGTCAGACTCCATGCTGCTTCCATAACCTTCACAACGTTTTCTCTCCCCCACCACATGAACCAGCGACATGGACTTCCGTACTGGTTTCTTTCTTACGTCATTTTTAGTGGGCAGGGAGCGCTTACTCTGATCCTCTCTGGGTGGTGGGTCGGGAAACTTGGTAGAAAAGATCCCAGCTAATGAATCACTATCAGGATGCCGCTTGTCTCTGGTGCTGTTTTTAAACTGGTCTGGAGTAACAAGGATTATGTCCTTTGTAGTGCCTGATAACGTTTCTAAGTCCAGCCCATCTTTCTCTAGGATGTGTGTCTTGGGCGAAACGCCCTGCCTCTTTCTAACCACCAGTTTCTTTCCGCTGTTTTCGCTGACTTGAGGGGTCTCGGGTTTACCGCCGGACAGGAAACCTGACAAGGGGGACAAATTACGAGACGAGCCGGACGGCGACTCCAGGATGTCGTCCTCTCTCACTAAATTACTCTTTATGGGAGAGGAACCAGGAAGGACCTTTTTCAGCGGCTCTGGAAGTAGAGCTTCGGCCTCCAGCACACTGACTTTCCATGACTCTAATAGCCGCCGTGGTATCTAAGGAGAGATAATGATAAGCATTCCTACAATCAGACAAACCATGAAGTTCATGTGGAGTACACTTACTATATTTAAAGTAGAACTAAAATGTCAAATGATGCAATATTGACATTAAACAAAATAATTCAAAGGAATAAACTGCGTAAGATCGCAGTGCGGTGGTAACGGCCGTAATTACAGTGTATTTATAGTTTTCGTCCTTTTGCCTTCCTCTCCTCCGCAGCACTGGGAGATGTTCGAACTGATAGCCGCCTTCAAAAGGATGAGTGGCCTTTCCGGGGACCCAGGCCTGATCCACCGTTTCCCCAAACGTCCTGAGAAAATACTGGCGACAAGGTCTGCGGCTGGGCTCTGCAAGAGAGCGCCGCGAGGTGCGTCACGAATGCGTAACCACTGCAAACTCACGGGGTCCCCTAGCCTGACGGCAAGATGCTTGGGTCAGGGAGACATTAAAGGTGACGACAAAATAAATCATCAGACAATTAAATACAGCAACCATCAAATAAGGTATTTTTTCAAAAGTTTATATTTTTCACTAATTACCATCATTTTTGGTATCATCAGAAGTCAATTGCCCATGGCAATGTCTTTTTCCAAAAGTATTTAAAATATTTCAACTACATCATAAATTATTATTATTATGAATATTACAGAAACCAAGACAGGTAATTCAACAGTTATTTCAAGCACTGCATACAATAATTACTAAAATCAATTATGTTAAACAGCAATACATCTGGAATTTTACATAAGCATATTTTACAGGCCAGTGAGCAGCACAGACTTGAATGATTCGAATTGGAAACCAAAGCGTAGCTTCTTACAGCAGCTCTGCTGTTTGACCTTAATCAGGGCACTTTTAGCAAATGGCTTTGGTTAATATCCCGCCATACGAACGGACACACTGACATGACATGAAACCGTAATGTCAGTGTCCTAATGGCTGTATGAGAAATATTGTTAGCTTCATATATTTGTTGAAAACTACACTGCAATATGCTTACATAAATGTTTGTTTTCCAATCTCCATGTTACACACTAATAAGCAAGTTTCACAATTATTTAAGGCTATGGCAATTAGCAGATTTGCATTAAATATAAAAGCAGCACTATGTTCTACATAAGTTACTTACAAAACGGCTAGTCATATTTTCACACGGAGTCAAACAGTGATGAGCAATCGAATTGTGACAGCTGACATTACTTGTCTTGTTGGAATGAGAATTCAACCCTGCTTTATAGAATACTGATGACTACACAGACCTTTCAGGTGGACTTCCTGGCTCATGTCAGCTGGCCGGGAGCAGGAGCCCCTCATCCCAGACACGCAAGAGCAGGTACCTTACCGATGGTTTTATTTTTCGTGCTCCACGCCTGCTTATATGATTGCTGGCTCTGGAGTCTGATTACTAAGTCATTATTGTTTTTGTTCTCCTTTGAAGTATTATAAATGGTCAAGAAAAATGTTTACTTGACTTCAAAGATACTTAAAAATCAGATATGGCCGAAGGATTTTTTTTTTATTAAACTGGTTTCTTTGGTTTAGATAATGAAAGAAACCCACCTTTCATTCTGGAGTGGGTTCCGTATTTCGGGTCATTTGTAACCTGACAGGGCCACCAAGGTCTCCGGTTGAACTTTGCCCACACTAACTCACCAACTGAGTACTTCACTTCTATAATGAGTCGCTTCTTTGGGCTACTGGGCTACAAAAAAATAATAACAATAATAAAAGTTAATGCACAGAAACAGCATTGCTTTACTTTCAAATATAATACCTGGATTGAAATATATTTGTACGTAATACACAATACCATTTAAAAAAGCACTTCTTTCTATTGTGGTAGCCCAAAGTTATGACACATGACATTTCCAAAAGCTGAAACGTCCATTGCAAAAACTTAAAAGAATTCTCTATAGTCAACCTGACCTTAACATGACAGATAAGTAAAATTTACACTGCAGTCACAATTCTTTGAAAAGATGTTTTTGTTTTTAATCAGATCAAATAAACTTGAGAATTTTAGTATATTTTCTTTCATTGATTAAACTTAATTGATTAATCAGAAGTACTTGTAGGTGTTACACTTTGGCTATAATTTTTGAAAAGTTAAATCAATGCAGAAAAACACCGGCCAGCCTGGAGGGACTGCACTCTGCTGAAGGACACACACTACAGGAAACTGAGAAAAACACAGGCCAGTCTGGAGGGACTCCACTCTGCTGAAGGACACACACTACGGGCAACTGAGAAAAACACAGGCCAGTCTGGAGGGACTGCACTCTGCTGAAG
>JAODUD010000002.1:7003376-7018987 GCA_026784285.1 Stomatorhinus walkeri | reverse complement strand
CTTACTCTCCTTACTCTCCTTACGCTCCTTACTGTCCTTACTCTCCTTACGCTCCTTATGCTCCTTACTCTCCTTACGCTCCTTACTCTCCTTACTGTCCTTATGCTCCTTACTCTCCTTACTCTCCTTACGCTCCTTACTGTCCTTACTCTCCTTACACTCCTTACTCTCCTTACTCTCCTTACGCTCCTTACTCTCCTTACTGTCCTTATGCTCCTTACTCTCCTTACGCTCCTTACTCTCCTTACGCTCCTTACTCTCCTTATGCTCTTTACTCTCCTTACGCTCCTTACCCTCCTTACTCTCCTTACGCTCCTTACTCTCCTTACGCTCCTTACTCCCCTTACTCTCCTTACTTTCCTTATGCTCCTTACTCTCCTTACTCTCCTTACGCTCCTTACTCTCCTTACTCTCCTTACGCTCCTTACTCTCCTTACTCTCCTTACGCTCCTTACGCTCCTTACTCTCCTTACGCTCCTTATGCTCCTTACTCTCCTTACGCTCCTTACTCTCCTTACGCTCTGTCCTATTTTGAGGCATGAGGACCTTGCTATGGCAATGGCCTTTTATTCAGCAAATATATAAATACCAATTTCACTTTCGCTGCAAAACTTGGAAATCTCACTTATTTTGTCTGTTTTTATATTTCACCTCTACAATTCAAGTTCTCTGCTGGTGTACCTCTGATCAAAGCCTTCAACATGACTAGCTTAAGTAAAACATCCAGCAGTGTAGATTGTTCCGCATTGCAAAAAATTAAAAATGGGATAAAGATTGTAAGAAATCTGAAAGTACCAATGCCAGTAACCATATAAGTGTCCTGTTTTTTAAGATGATTAATTTATACACACACTAAAATATTTAATGAAATACAATACACTGCATACTAATCCTGATACTTCACAGTTCCCACTGTCATTAAATAATTGTTCTTCTGGAGAAAATTAGCACAATATTTATTTTCCAATTGTCAAAGAGTTTAGATGTCTTTTTATTCATATATATATATATATATGTCAATGTCAAATCTCAATAAGGTTTAAAAAAAATGTCAGTATTTGCAGTGAACCAAGATCGTACACAATTGCTGTTTGAAAATGAGAAGGATTACAACAAAGAAAGTAGATTCTGATAAACTAATCCGTCCAGTAACCAAAGTGTTCCCATGCATTTTAATGAAAGTGTCTAAAATAGTATTTTTCAGCCCATTAACATTCATACCCAGACTACTAAAACACCAATCAGAAACACCTGGTAGCTGAAAATACCCGTCTTCATTAAGAGAGAAAACAATACAGGTCGTTACTTAATTATTAATCAGAAGGACATTATAAAACAAAATTCAATTTGCAGCCGCGATCTGTTCCAACTGACTGGTCGTAAATCGATTTGGTCAAAAGTCGGCCTTCTATTTTATACGTAAAAATGATCATATGTATTTCATACTGTATATTAAAATTATATCATCTTTAAGTCATATTGTTTGGTGTTTTTAACCTTTTTATCACAGTGTTCTTAGTCCATTATTGTTAAAAGCATTGCAATTTGCATAACAAACCAGATAGCAAAGTTGTGCTAAGTCTTTGGATCCTCCATCTTTGGTTTAGATGGAGCCAGGGGTGTCATCACCACCGCGGCCCCTGACCTCGGGGCCCCTGAGCTCGGGGCCCCATGGCCCCAATAAGGGGGCAGAAACAAAATCACAGAAATGGCTGCCTATTTTACAAATGAAACACTTTACTTAACAGTATAGATATCACATGTAATGCAGAATTGGATGTATATGTGACAGCATAAATTACAAAATTCGAGGCTCGATGTATAACATCTCTGAAGCTAGCAGTTATGTTTGTTTCAGATTCTTCACAAAAACTTGTCCCTCAGTCACAATAACAACAGAGCTACAGCCCTTAGTAGCCAGTAGTGAAGGTACACAGCCAGACAGACACAGCTCTGCAAGCGGTCTGCTTCTAGTCATGTACAAAGGAAATACCACTGTAAAAGAAGAAAAATGTGAATAATGCCAAGCACATATACACTATAAACGTACATTGCGTGTCATCTGCATAACAGAAATATTTCTTGAACAGAACCATGTAATCCATTCATTAGCAATTCTGCTGTCATTAAAACCACTTTCAGTAGTCTCGCTAAATTATTAAAATCTTAGCACTTTAATATAAATCACTTATTTTAACTATGTAACAATTTGAAGTCTCATTTATAAATAGATTGTAGAATACTTAAATATTTTATTAAGGTTGAAAGGCAGGGGAAAATAACATGTGCCAAAGGTTCAGCCACATGCTTTTTTGGTCTGAGAGGGGAACTCTGTCATTTTAAATGTGGCACACATTTTCTCTCTAGGTCTGTGTTTGTGTGAGGGGTTTGCTTTGGGGTGTGGGCTAACCTGTGGTTGGGCCAGTATAGCATCAGGGCTACGTTTGAAGTATTCCTCAAGAGACAGTTTGATGATGACTGTTATACGTAGCATTTAAGACTTATCCTCGCTGCCCATGAACTTGCTCAGAAGCACGTCCCAGATTTCTGCTGGATAAAGCGTTTTTCTTTTTCCCCCCTGCTAAGTTAGGGAGATGAATGAACAGCCTATTAGTATGCAAAAATTAAAGAGTGCAGTTCGAGCTGGGGAGAGCCCTCGCGTTTATGCTTAGACATGCTCGAAATGTGGCTGTCACAGTTATGTTTTTCATCTATATTGACATAAACATGTCAGAGCACAAGTTCACTCAGATGTGAAAGACGACGGATAGCCAAGCCATAATTTTCTGAAATACAAGAGTCCACTCATCCAGGCTCTGCTTTCTTCGGATCTTTGATGGTTAAGTTTTGAGAAGCAATATCTCACGGGGACTTTTGCAGGCGATTATAAGTATGGGTGGGAAGATAGGCAGTTCCCTGAGTTTAAAACACGAAAGCAGAGCGACGTCGGCCATGATGACCCGACCTTCTGCAGCAGATTCACTTCGCCACGTCCTCTCGATGATGTGATGCTCCGTGAATTTCCTTTCTCTGATCATAACCATCCACTCTTGTGTGAGAGCATCAGATTAAAGCTGGAACCGTGTACCACATCATTACAGACATTACCGTGTAAATGTCTTACCATGTGCCTGCATCTGTAAAACCACGGGATTACGCTGTGTAATGCCTATTATTAGCCAAACAGATCTAGCCGAGAGCATTGGCAAGAAATTACTTTACCAGACTACATTTTACCTCAAAATCAGTTCAGTTATATATTTCCAATATGCATAATATGACTGTGTTGCCAGTTTGTAGGTGCTAATTCTGAACAATTTATTTTAGCTGCAAACGTTTCAAGCTTCACAGTGTGCTTTGCAGTTAAATTCCATCCATCCATCCATATATCTCAATATGCAGTTTAAGGACATTCATGTCTGATAGTGTACCTGGGGTCATTATCATTGTGAATTTTGTGAAAAGTACATAGTATTTACCCCCTAAGCTGCCCCAGATCCTGGAAATTATGTAACCATTCATGGTGGTTTGAAGGCATCGTTCCTCAAACTGGATGCAGAGAGAAGGATAAAAGATGACTTTTCCCATTGCTCCAGGGTTCAGGCTTCATGTGCCTTACACCAGGCTGAATCTGTGCATTGGCTAAAGTTTAAGGTTTACAATGTCTTGGTTAGACTGGCTAATAAAGATGCTGATTCAGTTTTGTGGTGATTTTAGAAATCATATGTTCATGGTATTTAGTTGCTCTCCTGCTAAAATCTCTATATCCCTGTCTTGCAGACACTGTTCCACTTTGCTAATGTTGTGTGTCATGTTTGGCATATACCGTTATATTTTTTTAAACTGACATTTAATACTTTTGCTTTTTTTTTTTTTAATCAATGCACATATAATCAGATCCTAATATGGCTCCCCTCCACAGCTGTTCGTAACTGCTATTTTGGTTACTTCAAAATTGTCTTTTCCTGTGTTGTTTCTGTTATGTTGCCATACCATCTTCATTAGGAACCTGAGCAGAGTGCCTTTGGCCATGAATATCGCTGTTATTCTCTTTACCCCATTATAAATTGTGTCAATCCCCAGCTGCAAAGAGACTGACCCTCCTTAACTGGAAACTTGCCCGTTCAGCAGAAGCACCATGACAGACAATGACTTGCCCAAATGTAGAAACATAGAAGTAGGTACAATCAGGAGTACAGAGTGTGTTTCCTGTTTCCTGACAAAAATGACTGTTTGTATTGGTTATGCGAAGGTAGCAAAAAGATCAACACTTACAACAGATATCAAATAGAAATGATTTACAAAGCGCACAGACCCAGAACAAAGTGCCAGGCACTAAAATCCCTTGTGATGCGTCAGTCCAACCACAATAAGACTAAATAAATGTTCACCCACTCCAGGGTAGGATCACCAAGCAGCTCATGCTAGTGCCCAGAGTTTATTTAACATATGATGAGTAACTGTTCTACAGACTGCACCTCTGAGTTGGAAGAGAGTTAGATGAAGGTTGCTTATGGAGTAACGACAGGAGCGAGTTGTGAATGAGGCCTCGGATGAGGAAAGTACCAGTCAGCGAGGGACTGCTGACGCTGTGGAACGTGGCTTGTTGGGTTTAGTCCCGAATGCTGAAGATTCCCTCGACCTATCAGACGGTCCCTCTGCATGACTGCCAAGCAGAACCAGCCTGGTTAGTTAGCTTTCTCGTCTACACACGCCACAGGGCTCTGCATGATGGAGAGCGAGTGTATGAGGGCGGTTTCATTGATAAAACCTTGTTAAACCTTGTTAACCTTGAATTTAGCCAAACATCATGCACCAAGTTAAAGTTCATTATACAGTATCCGCGATGATTGGTTCCAGGACCCTAAAATCCTCTGATGCTCAAGTCCCTTATAAGAAATGGTGGAATTTTTGCATATAACCTACGCAGCTCCTCCTGTATCCTTCACATCATCTCTAGACTACATATAATTGCTGATACAGCACAAATAACAGGGGAACTACAGCAACTAAATACAAAATAAAATTTACGCTACAGACTTGGGATCATTTACTGAATTTTAACCAGTGTCCTTCCTTACCAGGACAGTGAAGCTGTGCGGGTAGACAGGAAAGGACAGTAACCCCCCAACACGGAACACCGGAACGCCAGCAGTGGAAAGAAATCTGCCCACAAGGTATGACAGCCTACTAGAATAATATGTTCAGCGTAGTGCTCGGTGCACGGCAACTTCAGGTTTTGTTCGTTGGAACTTTCTGGACATTTTTTCCAGAATATTCCCAGTCCACAGTTAGCGGAACCCGGAGACACGGTAGGCTGACAGTAAAGTGCACACTTTGAGATGGGCCATTCTAACGCACTCAACATCAGTGCAGTAAAGTGTTTCAATTATATATCTTTTTCTTCTTGACACTTTGTCAAAATTTACAGAAACTTTGTTTCCACTTAGGGATCCCAGAAAACCATCTTCATCACTCAGAATATTATAATTGTTGCATCTTTCTAGTATGGAGGCTCGGCAAAGTTAGTCGTATTCCGCGGGTTATCCTGTCTGTATATGTCATAAGTCAGTACTTACAGTCATAACTGCTTTAATCCTGTGTCTCACAGTACATTCTTCACCGCGCCCTGTTTGTCATTCACCTACATGCACAGTTAGGGTTTGCATTATAGTAAGCTGAGACATATCATCTAGATCAGCTCTTACTAACCTATTGTGTGCTTAAAAAATGGATATTGTGTTATATGCAAAATGCCAAGGAATTACTCTCATCATATTAACCAGACAACATTTTTATGCATATTCTACTCTTTTTCTCTCTCTCTCATTTTAGTGTTCCACCAAGTGGTTTAGTCAATTTACGGTGGCTGAGGTGAATGCCATAAAATCCCAGCTTTTATGACAGCAGATAATTGCCCAGTTTAATACCTACTGGTTAAAGCAACTCATTAAGTAAACATGCAGGGTTAGGACCACACAGAGTGCTTTTGCCATCTACACTGAACACACTTTGCTGTCTTTATTTAGCAAACATGTAACTGAGGGCTCTTTGAATGACCTGCGGCTGTGGGTTTTGTTGAGAAAAATAATAAATCAACCCGTTAATGGACTGAAATGGACCATGAACATGCTGATTCATCCGCTGATAATGCAATATGTGAACAGATAAGGTCACATGACTGTGGCCAACTTTTGTTTAGTTTCTATATTGTTTGTCTGCTGTTTTTCTCACTTGTGAGAGGAATATAATATAATTTAAGGTTTTAAAATGTGTTTAAACTGTGAGAAAAACCTAAATGGTTCCTGAAAGATTAAGAAAATATATTTGCAGACACCAATTATGTAATTGCATAAATGCAAACAGCAATTATTGCAGTCTTAGGTATTAGCTAGCTTCACATTCTCTGGTGTCTTGTGTTAAGCACCCACCATAAAGCCTTGCTTAGAACAAGACTTCTGGAATAAAGACTCCACTGTTATGCAAGTCCTTCATGATTCTGGGGGATTAATTGTCATAGACATGGTAAATCAAACCAGTAATTTTTAAAGGAAAACAATTCTATTGTGTGCTTTAGGACCTAGGATCCAGGAAAATAACAAGATCAGGAAAATAACAATCACATGTATATGTGTGTATGAGTGCATATATAAAATATTGTGGGGATCGTGTTTTGGGTCCCCACAAAGATCTATGAATGCAATGAAAATGGTAACATGCCAAAGGCCTCATATTTTGTTTGGTTACTTATGGTTAAAGTTAGGGCTGGGTAGGAGTTAAGGTCGTCATTGGTGACATTAGGGTTTTTCCCAGAGAAATGAATGGACGGTCCCCACAAATACAAATATGTGTGTGTATGTTGATGTTGGTTTGAAACTATAATTTTATGTCAGTAAAAGTGAGTAAACATTCATTTCAAACCTCTCCTCAAGTTGTTTCACTTAGCACATAATGCACCAGTGTGTTTGTTGAACTACACCGCTAACACATCTTGTGTGGCTAATTAATACCTCATGAAGTTAATTAACCAATAGATTGGTCGATAGATTTAGTCCTGGGATGGATCCTGGTGAGTTAATTATATTAAATTATGTGTAATTGTGTTTTTCTCAAAGCAAATGCACAGCTACTACCCAGATAAATAGTTTCAATGTAATTCTGATGACAGCCTAATACTTTTGTACTGTATATATACTATATATATATATAGTTATTTTTAGCATGTTAATGAATGCATTGTTTCCAAGGCTCCAGTGTATTTGTTGAAGGCCTTGAGCTGAGCCAAACCTGGCATTGAGTGCTGGGCCCCATTGAGTAGCACTGGGCACCATTGTTGTGCTAATTAAGCACAGATGGGGACAGATACAAATCCGCCTGTGCTTCAGAAAGTACACTTTGGCTGGAACGAAACCACATGCCGACTCCACACATTCACCTGAAAGCAAAATCGCTATTCTGCAGAGAGGAAGGACAGAGGCTCTTTTCCATGTTTCTCCCCTGAAGACAACCTGCGTTCCTTGTAAACTAGATGATGAACGCTGCATTCATTAAATGGATACGATTTTGAGTGAAAGACAACTGCTTGAGGTGAAAAATATATTGCTTAAAACATCAAATGTTTATGTCACTTTAATGTCTTGAAATAAAATACTCAATTGTACATTTCAAGAGTAACATCAGTTGCACTGTTACTGCAATACCAGGCATAAACCAGGTTAATCAGTAACACTTCAGGCATTATTGCAGGGATAAGTATGCCAGCTCTTACTCAGAAATGAACATGCTATGTAAATGGAAATATCTGATCACTTAAGACATAAATTCTCAGTTTTTATAAGAGATGTAAACAGTCAAACACACTCAAATTTATTCAAATAGAAGACACAGGAGAGAGTATTGTGTTGCTGAATGTGTCCATTTGAGCTCAGGTGACTTTACACGCTCCTCTGGTCCTTATTCTATTCATTTATGTACAGAACTAAGCAGAAGTCTGGACACACTTACTTTCATTGCATTTGTCTTTCAGCTGTGTTAGTCACCTTATAGTAAATGGTAATTAAGTAATGCATATCAGATATTGCAAATACCAAGAGAATTGTACAATATTTCAAAGTTATCTCAATTTTTAGAGTCTTCAAAATTGTCTCCTTTTGCTTCGATGACAGCATGGCACGCTTGTGGGATTCCTCCAGCCAGCTTCCAGATGCAGCCGTCCAAAGTGCTTTTGCAACAGTCCTGAAGGAGTTTCCGCAACTTCTGCTCACAAGTTGGCTACCTTGTGCTTACTATTAATCCAACTGATCCCAAACCAGCTGTATAGGGTTTAAGTCAGGAAATTGTGGGGGGCAGGGGCCTGTTCCACAAAGCAAGATTTCTCAGTTAGCTGGGTTAACTTAAGTTAGAAGTCATGATTGGCCAATAAGAGTTTAGGTAAGGTGCATTCCTATTGGACAATCATGACTTCTATCTTAAGTTAACCCAGCTAACTGGGAAATCCTGTTTCAATGAACGCCTCCCCCCCCCCAGCCCCGCCCAGGCTCATGGGTCGCAGCACTCTGTCTCTTTCCTAAAGATGCCAATGGCTGAAATCTCAGTTAAATCCTTTAGCATAATTGTTGTTAATGACAAAAACATAGATTGGTCATTTTACCTTTAACATTGTATGGATAATGCATAGAAAACTAACAATATTGACGAAACATAAGCATGGCACTGATATTGCACGAGTCAATTAATAAGACGTAAATGAATACAAACAAAGGAAACGCAGACACATTCAAATAATACATTTCAGCTGAGCGCGTGTTAATTGCAAGTTCATCAACAATGTATATTTAATGAAAATGTTGAACAGACTGAGGGGGAAAGCGGAGTTAGACAAAAACACTGATGTTGCAAAATCCTGCAATTTATGCTCCACCCATCTTTGAAAGAAGCCCTTAGCTGTTGCAACACTATAAAAGAAAAGAAAGAAGATGTTCAGGTCCCTGCTCCAGACCCCCCCGAGTCATACACCTGAGCTCTTTATCCAGCCTCACAACCCAACCCGGACTGCTCTTTTCCGAGGGGTTTGAGCTGATGCTCTGGAGATATACACTGGAGGTGTGTCCAAAAATGCTCAAGGAATAAATAAATAATAATAAATAAATCATGGAAATAAAATTAGGGATATCGTTAGACTTAATGCTAATCTGCAGGATTGTGCCAGATTTTTCTTCACTATGATTTAGCTACTGTTCCAGCCAGTGGCATTATGAATCATTATTCTTCTAATGATTAATGAAGAAATCTGTGAAGAAGCAGGAGTCAAGGGAAACATTGTTGATCGTCAATGGAGCCAATTTACAGGCAATGAGATAACAGGTATTCCCAGATCCAGGTGGAAAATATGAATGCATTTCAGTATTTACCTGTCTCCTTTAAATGAACAACCACTTTGAAATATTTCCAACAATATGAGTGCCTGTATTTTATGTATTTATAGAAATGATTTGCAGGGAGAACCGCATCATCTTAAAAATACACATCCGCGCGTTTATTTCTTTATTTCGCATTGGCATGTATATTACTGACACAGCAGCAATCATTCTGTCCCCAACAACGACAAGAAATTTGTGCATAAACAAAGAAGAAACATTCTACAATGAAGATGTGCTGTACCCTTCAAGCACATTGCATTATTTTGTTTTTGCCATCCCAGGAATGCGACATTCAGGAGAATTTACATATTTAAATCCATCGTAGACAAACACACGCAGAAACCTTAGTGTAACACATATAAAGAAGTTATAATGTCTGTCTTTATGTCCCTCTGGCCTTCTCAGTTCAGAACATTTTGGATTTTCTGTAATCTTATACCATGCTCTCCGATTTTACAATACTGAAAAGCAACATGTGACAGTTTTATTGGTCTTAATGTGACTGCTTTGCTGCATGTGATTATAGCAGGCGCTAAATCTCATAAAATCATTAAAATGACGACACTGAAACAATAGCATGTTGTGTTAATGAACTTCTGCGTTTGCGCAATGCCACGCACAAATACGCACCCAGCGTCGCTTTCAGAAGATAGCTATAACGTGTCAAAATTCTGTTCCCCCAAAGTCTTTGAGGCATTTGTGCTTGCCAATGAGCGAATCCCAAGGACAGAGTTTAACGTAGGTTCATCTTGTGTTAGGTCACGCATGCTGCGCTTGGCCCTACTTCAAAGGGAACAGAAAAAGAAACACAAAGGAAGGTTAAGAAAAGATGCAAGTAAAAACAGTGACAGCTGTGATTTCCATCTTTATAAAAACAGCGGGTGCTAGAGAACAGAGTCTCTCCCAGGCTGTGTTTGTAGTGACCCCCCCCCCACCCCCCGCAACTTGCATTACTATAGTCCTTCTCCCACTGTCCTTTATCAAGGCAGCTTGTGTAATAATTAACTCTAACAGAGAACAATAGTCCAAAACCAATACGCTCAATTGAGCTCCCAAATGCTTGAGCCCACCCAGCCTTCACACTGCATTTTTATACATTGGTCAGATCCTTCAGTAAATCATTGATGTAGCCCACCAACCAATATTTTCAATCACCCTAGGAGGAGAATGAGCTTAAGATCTCTTACGAGCAGAGATATACATCCTCATACATTCTATGAAAAAAACAACAACTTACAAACCTGATAGTTAAGGTAAGACACAGCTTCTTATCAATTAAAACATTATATACTTTTCTTGCCCATATGATATAACTTAATGCCTGATTTTGTAATGTAGCATCGGAATTTAATGAAAATAATTCTGGTATTTTTTATAAGCTGCTGATCTGCGTTGCATTGCTCCAGAACTTTATTCCTAAAGTAAATTATTTTGAATATCGTCTTTTGAAAATACCCATTCTCACCCCTGCTACACCTTTGTTTTGGAGAGTTATTAAAATGTTTAATATTGTTGTGCTGTTTTGGAGTACACGTCCCCCCCCTTGTCTGTGTGTGTCCCCCCCCCTAGTTTCATGCTCAATGTTGCATTCCTGAGATGTCTCAAGTTTATTGCCTTATCCGAAAACAGTCATTCACGGCCACCCTTCCTCTCTAAAGCCAGGGGTGTTTATGGTTAGGTGCACAAATCAGGTAGACACAGAATTACTCAAAAAGGAGGGTATTTTGAAGGGTGGAACTTTCCACGCCATCCCATAATAATTGAAAATAATTCAGCTGGGTGAAAATGCCCACTGTCACCGAAAGGGTAAACTGAGATTTCAAATTTAATTTATGCTGTTTTGTGTTTACTTGGAGGGCCAGTCCATCCGCAGTTAATTAACACAACAATTAGGTCCAATAATGTTGCATCAACATCAATACCAGCCAGCATTCAATAACCCAGAAGAGAAGAAAAAATCCCTAACTGTGCATTTATGGTGACTTTATACCTTGTAACTTTATGCCACATGAAGTTCTGAATGAATTAACCATGAATCATAAACGTTTCCTGCAATGTCATCAGAGCCATGAGCATGTGACAAGCACGCGTCACACTTTAGATGGAAACCATCTCATGCTTTGATAAATGCATAATTCCACAAACTCAGATAAGAGGATTCCTGGGACACGTTACCAGTCACCTGGTCTTTTCAGTCTTCCATCTTCAATAATTTGCCTACTTCATATTATGAGCAATGCAAATATCTTAAATCTGAAACTCTGTGTGAGATAAACATAAATAATGAACAATTCAACCGTGAAAGAGAGGTATTACCATGGCAAAAAATTGGTTAGAAACCATATAAAGAATTCGAGTCCAATAAGAATTCGACTAAGAAGAGTCGTCAATGGAAAAATGTTAAGCACAAGACACAAAGCTCATTCCATGATCTAAATGATTTCGGCTAGTGGGTTCTTTGGTCATGCTGGTAGTCCTCAGTGGCGAAGTCTTAAAGATGGATTAAAGAATACATATACGTGCGATTAGGCTGGCAAGAAAGGGCTCGGAAAATGGGATGCCCTTTGAAATGAGAGGTTAGCAGGGGATGCGGAGTGAAACAAGGGGTAGAGATAATAGGCTTTAATGGGGTATTCTGATTCACCCTGCTGCCACAAAAGGAGACCGCGCTGGGGATTTGGAAGCAATGGGGTGGCGGGGAGTGTTGTTGATGTTCCCTGCTTCAATGGCGGGGTGAGGCTGGCTGGGGGTGACTGTGGGGAGGGGGGGGTCGGGGCTCCCTTTGTGGAGAGGAATGTCAGCGGGTTTTTGAAGGAGGGAGAAACAAGGAGCAGGAGTGAAAGGAGGAGGACTCTCTCTGAGCGACACTCGAGCTCTGTCCCGCGGAGCATCTCCGAACACACGCTCACTCCTGGGGCGCAGCCACTGTGCAGCGTGACACCGCAGTGACAAGTGGGCATAGCAGTGGGTGTCACCTGCCAGGACAATCAGTATATGAAGGCTTGAATACCTCTTTTCCCTTTGTTGCTGGTTAAGTCCTTAAAGAGGGGGACAGTTTTTGCAAACCAGATTTTTGGAACGCTTTATTGATCTTATTAGAAAGCACAGCTGATGTGTCTGATAGTTAGCAGATATAGATTTTAATATTTCCTTTTAATTGAGAAAATAAACTTGCCTTTTATGTTTAGACAAAATTGACCAGATCGGTTCAAATACGTAACAGACTCTCAAACTGGAGATGTATTCGCATATATTTATCGTCTTTTTTTATCCTATCGGGCTTAATATAAAATTTAAAATGTAGGCCTATTTGATCTTATATAGCAAAATATTAAACGTCAGGATTCTGGCCCATTTGCAAAACGACGGTCTAATGGAATGAAAGCTCAATTCAGGGCTATTAAATTGCGACTTTGAGTGGCTCGTAATAACATTCCCCGAAAGTACACGCCTTGTTTGTCCTGCAGTAATTTAATCATGTAATAAAACTACTTTGTGCTGAGACCAAAGAGTTTTCTAGTATCATTATAAACTTTTAATACCATAAAATGAGAAAAATCCTGTAGTTTAGAAAAAAACTATGGTGTTTTCAATACTTATTCACATATATGTATTTATTTATATGCATATATGCAGATTTTTAACGTCATAGTTATTTATAACCTGTGCGCGATCGTTATACACTGTGGTTACCCACGTCTTTCGAGTCCTCCGCTGAAATCGTGGCACGTTTTAACGATTCCAGGGGAACATTATCGTTTACATTTGTCACTGGTAGAGGATTTCATTTTGGGGGGGTATTAGACCCTCGTATTCGCTCCCATTTTGCGCTATTGTTGTGACTCCTACTTCACATGGAGTGTTGCAGTGTAATCTGAGAGTCGCTAATTGAGACTTTAACTGCTCCGGGTTCCTGCAGGAAAAACCATTATAGAGCGGCCAGTGGACGAGGGAGAAAGTGCGACGACATGGCAGTGACTGAACATCTGCTGTTTTCTCGTCTCCCAACTTTAAATAGAGTTTAATTGGTTTTGTTTTTTACAACAGAGTTGGATTTGTTTCTATTCGCCTGAAGAAAACTAGACGATATTATTATTCGTGTTTGTCAGAAGGAAAGAAGAAATCACATGTTCGGTTTATGAACTTTACGGTGGATTTTGAAAATTGTCCTCTAAGCATCTTCCAGTTCATAGTGGAAGTCAGGACGCCAGTCGGCATGGTGTTCTGCAAATTCTAGGAGTGGAACATACTGTATTATTTACATGGGAGTTACATCTATCTGCCGCCTTGGATGGGATACCGGAGATTCTTTGCAAATTTGTATTAAAATAAGAACTCAACATAACGAGGTGAGTAGAAAGGTAATGAATAACATTGTGGTGGTGCATATAATAATCAGGCGTGTATTAGATTCACATTTGTTTTATTGTTCATTTAAGCATTTATTTTTAAACAGCAAAACACATGTATGTAAGATAACATGACAGGCAGAACTGTTGGATCCGATGAAGGAGTCATTTTAAAGTGAGTGAGGAAACGGCAGTCTATTCCTATTAAATATAGCCTAATCAATTGAAAACCCTCATTTAGCATCAAACAAAAAACTTAAGCCTATAATTTTTAATATGTACCTAATTAAATGTCCAATGCGTCATAAATTGCACTTTCGGTACGATTAAGGAACTTCCACTCGATTTATTCTGAAGAGTGTTGGATGCGCTAATTCAATAAGGATGTGAAACGACGCCGTCTGAGCCTGACCGCCAGCGAACCCGCTGGAACCGCGAATAAACCGAGAATAAAGCGCTTTGCTTTATAATAGTACCGCTTCCTTTGGAATCCTGTCCATAAGGACCGAGGTGACGAGGCAGCGTGTTAGCTGATTCGAATTACAGAAACAGCAGCGACTGTTTACTATAACTAGTGCCCAGGTGGTCTATATTTAAGAATACATACTTTTTCACATACACAAGTAGTTTATAGATCTTAAACCATCCATCCTAGAATAAAAACTAATAAGCTACGTAATTTGCCAACATAGTCATACGTGACAGGTTATTTATAATTGAGTGACACTAATGCCGTTTTCCCATCACATTATGGATGAGAACAGAAAAAGAGCGCCGAGAAAACGGAAATCTCAGGAGTAATTTACTTATCATTCGCGGCCTACAGTTTCCAAGGTTTCAAATGATTTTTTTTTGTGATGGCCTTATTATGCAGGCAAGTACACTTTCATTTAGCCACAATACCAAGCAGGAGAGAGACATGGTCATGTTGCTCATAGCAGAGACTGTAGAATAGACACCTGACAACCAATGGATGTGTGGTTCAGTATACCATATGGCGTTTGTTTGTAAATGGCTATTTCGTTATTGCAAACGAGATTTGGTGGAAGAAAAAATGTTATTCATATATTTCTAATTCAGTCCTGCTATCACGGAGTAGAAAGCGTGAAATTTAGATGCTGACATAAATTATCTTTAAAATGTTTTGTAGATTTGAAGTTGCTTCACCCTTAGCAGAACTTGCTCGCAGACACAGATCTCCATTTCAAGATGATCCTTGTCTTCAAGCTTTGTCTCCTCATCATTTTTGCTGATGAAGTAGTGGCCAAGGAGGACACGGTGACAGGTAGGCTATACGAAGCTCTGTGACAGCCACATGCACTTAACGCCGTGGGATTCTCTACACGACAAATATGATTATATCTGTACACAGTTCAGCAGGATGTTTTAGGTTCTGCGTTTCATGCAGTCATCACTGGCCCTCTGCTTGGCTTTTTGGCTGTACAGTGAGATGTAAGCCAAGTTTCATTTTATTGGGGAATGCTGGAATGAGCTTCTTCAGGAATCCACGGCAACAGGAACTAGGAGTGATGTAATCTGTTTAGGAGAAACCGCCCGCCCGTCTTTCGTGCTGTACTCGATCCCGCCTAAGCCCCCAGGCTCGGAAATGTAAATCTGCCTGGACGCATGCCAGTAGAGGGGGAGGCCGTATCGGATGGGGGTAGGGGGCTCACATTGAGGCTGTACAAATTAATGGCGATATCTGCTCCTTAATACCCTCTAGGGTTTGTCTCTTACTCAGGAAAATTACTGACGTTCTGTGTATGAAACAACTTTCGAACATAGTGTGAAACACATCTAAGTACATTTTAGAGACTTTGTTATTTTCTGACATGTGTATATC